>JAZGTI010002333.1:17254-36967 GCA_036877585.1 Botia kubotai
AACGCGTCAGTTTTCATCACTCAGTTTAACAGTGTGAGACTCTCTGATGTGATGCAGACTGAAGGTAAGTTCTGCAGATCTCTCTCTCTCATCTGAATACAGAAGCAGGTAGAGCATTCAAACATCACTGTACATCAGCAGACCCGTCATTTTAAACACAGCAGCCATGTGTAGAACATAAACCATCCTCAGGATCTGAGTGTGTTTCAATACGTGTCTCTTGACGACACACCTCATGGCCCTTCATAGGTTTAAAGTAAGTGACCTCATACAGTAACTAGATGAATGATTTATTAGAATGAAGCACATCTGACACTCCCATCACATATAAGCTGTTTGCAGAAGATAAATGCATTACTCATGTGTTCATAACGGCTTATGAAGCACAAACTAGTTATGTATCACAACTTCAAACTCTCTTAGCACTTTCCCAGGTTCCCTCACTGTCACCACTACAGGATACAAAACTAACTTCTGTCTTTAGCTGTAGCCACCTGATGTTCTCTAGAGATGGAGCTCCTCAAGGACAGCCATCAACAGACACCTCAAACATCTCATCTCTGCTGCCAAGATAAATTCACAATTGTTTTATTGTTTTCAAGAGACAAGAGATCACCTTCCCTGAGATACAGGCTTCACCTGACACAATGTGTCTTTCCTGTTTGTTTCTTCAGAAACCTGTCAGGTTATTTTAATGGGCTCGGTGCTTGAACAGTCGAGCTGCCTGTCAAAGTTACATCAGCAAAAAGTACAGGAAGTTGAGCAGCAGGTTGTCTCAGTGGCAGGTCAGACATGGTGATGAGGGAATTCTGGGTATTTTAGCTAAAAAAGGTGGCAGATGCTGTCACAAACCAGACCTTTGTTTTAATTTCACACAAATATACATCAACACACTCTCAGATGAGTGTGTAAGCACTCCATCAATCTCCTCCATCAAATTAAAGAATGCTGAAGTCACTGTTGATCCAGCCCCTCTCTCTCTCTCTCTCTCTCTCAGGCATGCTTTTGCCCCTCTGACTCCCTAGCGTTTATTTTCCCCTAGGGAGGGGAGAAGAAAGAGAGCTGGAGATCTTTCAGTTGATCTGTTTTGGTCCCACACTGTACCATCAGTGGTGATGTCACACATCAGGCTGTTGTCATCATATGTTTACACTGTTATGTCACTTCAGCTGATGGATGCTTTGATAAGCTCTATGAAACTCAGAGCAGCTGATTAACAAACGTGGCAGATTTCTCTGCAAGCACACAAAGATTTAGCAGTTTAGAGTCATTGTAATGTGCCTCATGGACACTAAATCTGAATGTATATTTTGGGTAGAATAGTCAGTGTTTATTAGAATATGCTGTTTTTACTCGTCTTGTAGTATAAAAATAAACTAACAGTTGATGTCTTTAGAAACAGTATTTCTGCCAGCTTGAATTCATTTTCTCACTGTGCTTATTGTGCTCATTTCCTTCTCCCTAAAGGATTTGTACAATGCCAAAGGAAAGCAGCATAATTATGCTGTCTGACGTTTGGAGCAGTGTTTGTGTCAGGAGCACATCTATATATGATGTTTTCAGATGCTAGGTAATGTCTAGGTTGGCAGGTATTTGGAACAGAGTTTATGAGAGATATGTCAAATATATGTCTTACATTCTAACAGGTACCTCACACCATAATAACCAATAAAACCGATAAAACTGACCTGACTGTATTGACTTCCTCATCACTGTATGAACACATAAGTGTTTCTGGACGGTTTGCTGTAATAAGTTTATAAGTGAGACATCTTGTCTAATCAATACACAGAGACGTAATGAGCTCCGCCTGTCATAGATGAAACCTTCATCTCATTAGACTTCCACTTCATGTAAAGTTACAGAATAAATGGGGATCTTTTGACTCTCCAGTCAGGTGAGAGATGAGAAGCAAACATGGAAAAGTTGGTCTCAGGTAAAACTCAGCAGTTCATTGTGCAAACATTTAATCTTCCCAAGAAAGTAAATGTGTATAAATAGTTCTCTAGAGGTTGTTAGGGATTTTTCAGGAGAGATCTCATTCAGACCTCATTCAGGTCTCATCCCTGTCGCTGCTGTACTCACCCCAGCTCAGGGTTTGTGCTGTATTGAGGGGGGTAAGGGGAAACGACATCACTTCCACACACAAATGATTTCACTCCTCTGCACCTTCCCAATCGCCCCTCTCTCTCTTTCTTTCTTTGGACGCCCAAACTGGCCCCTGCATCCCCTGCCACAGTTGAGCAGATTGTGTCTGTATTCCACGCTTCATCCAAACAAAAGGCATGGGACCATTTCTCCAAAGCCCAGCGCAAGAACCTGGACATGTGGAGAAAGCAAGCAGAGGTTGGTGTTTTTATTTCCTACAGTCAGTCTGATCAAAAGATGTTCCTTCTGTCCATTAACTGTTTTAAGTTGTTTTAAGAATGTTAATGGTAAGCTGGTGTGTTGTTATTGTAATGTTCAGCGCTCTGGTCTGATCTGAGTCTGCCTGAGATTTCAGCGCTTCACAGGAAACTGGCAGGTAACAGTAAATCACTCCTGCAGGAAATGATGGAACACAGACATGTTGCCTTTGCAGTTTAGTACTTTCAAAGCTCATATTGATAACGTCATAAAGCGGCCTTGATTCCAAAGTGCTGGAGAATTGCTGCTTTGTGAGTGATTATATAACTAACTGAACTATCCTGAAAGTTATTCTTATATCTGTAAAATCAACATGTATTGAATATTGACCCTGTTTACGGCTACAAAACACCTTCTTGTTGTGCACACATTCATCAAAATGTGTCCATCATCTTGTATCAAAATCATTCTCAGCTGATGTCTGTACTTTTTTACTTAAATGTTTTCCTCCGTGCTGAACGATGACATTATGAAAGTGAAACAGGTGTGAATGTTAACTGTAAGTCACTGGAACAGTTATAAGAAGCAGGAAAATATCAAAGAAACTCTTCTTTCTTTGAGGTAGGTGTTTAAATTATGTGTTACTCCATTTCCCCCAAAAATGTCATAGTTTCTTCTCTCAGTGCTGTAATTGGTTTTATTTATGTTTTTTAAGTCGTCAGCACTGAAAAAGAGGATTTCTTCATTTCTGTCAGATTTAATGATCACCTTCATCCACTTGTAGGCCATTGTGATGCTCTTACCTCTCATCAGTGTTCTGTTACTTTTATACGAAACAAATCCTTCTATGTGTAATGAAGACTCTGACTGGCTGTCTTATTTGACGTGATTTATGTCATTTTATTGTATTTCTCTAAATGAATTCATTCTGGAGAGATCTATGAGCACTTACTCTGTTCCTCAGCTGTGAAAAGAGCTTATTACTGGTGCTGTAATTGCGTCTTTATTGAGCTCTCCCTATTATTGAATTTCTCTCAATTTCCTCCCTTATGTCCCCCGTCTGATGGCAGGATTTATGCAATTTCTGCCTTAACAAGACTTAATCGGTTCAAAAAGCGGACACATTTTTGACTTCCTGGGTTCCGACTCACAATTTCCCCCTTTAGCTCTTTGTTCTGACTGTCAGACTAAAGTTGAAAGCATATGGCTTCAGATTCCTCTTGTGTCTGCAGCTTCACCGTGTCTGTGACAGAAGTCTGGATGTCACAGAGAATGAAACCTCGTCTGAAAGGAGGAGAGAGTTAGCAGAGGCCTCTCTCACCCTATACATTATGTATTGAGAAGAACTAACCAAAAGAATCAAATGTTTGACAGTGCAGCTCTTGTGGAAGATGCTGCACTTTTAAACAAGTCTTCAGATCTTATGTTTTAAACATATGTTCTAAAGGAGACCATTAACCGAGTCTTAATGTTTATCACTGTAGGTACAGGTTATGTCAGCCCAGTATAGGGTTAGTTATTGAGTGTAAGATCTCTCCAAGGTAACAGTCGGTGATGGTTACACATGATTTAAACTCTTTACTCTGCCTCACTCACCCTCAGAGCTGTTTGGTCCTCTGGGTTTCTGTCATAAATCTGACGGTAAGATGCTGCTTTTGGTTGAGCTGTTGACCCAGATCTATTGTACTCTCAGGCTTAGAGGAATTTAAAAGCTTTCATCTTTGTTTTTTGTACCACTACTATGAGTTTACACAACCATTTCCTGAGTAAAGTAAGTGTCGTTTTTGACAGAAATATCCAGTCAGTAGAGCAGTAGACCCTGCTATGTTATTAGACTGATTATTATTTCAAAAACAGTAAACCAGTAGCTATTCGCAGTTGCCTAGACGACATTAATCTAATTCACAGTCTATTTACACTGCAGGCGTTCTGTGTTAAAGGCGGGAGGAAGTGTAAAGCTAGGCAACTTCAAACTAAGATAGTTGGCTTGTGTGGTAGCTCATCATTTCTCTCTTTATACAGATGGGTGTGTTTGCAACTGCGCTACATGTTCAAGCTGTGTAATTCTGAGAGAGGGTGTGTTGTTGTGTTGGACAGATGGTAGTGTTTACACTGGACTTTGTGTTTGTTGTCAGGGAGTCGGGCTGTCTATGGTGGTCATGTTGTGATTTTGGCATGCCTCATTAGCAGGAGAGATCCCCCATCAGGACCGACAGCGGGGCGGCGCTCGTGCCCAAACATCTGCCCCCATCAGCCCTGCAGATCACATCCTGTCATTTTAATACCTTAAAGACAGAAGAGGCGAATTTTCCTGAATGCAATGACAGGATGTCCTATTTGCCTGTCAAACTATGTATTTGCATACCTTTGTGCACTTTTGGAGGAGGCGTGGCTTTGGAAAGTGCTCTGAAGGGAGAGCGGGATCTTGTGCTTTCAAAGCTAGCTTACTATTGCTAGCCTCTCTAAAATGACCTACCGTACATTTAAAACGTCCCTGTGCAGTGTTTGCTCCCCAGCATCAGGTGTCTCTCTGCGTCCATACAGCAGGAGACAGACGCTGGGAAATCTGATTTATTATTTACAATTTGATTATGTTTTTGAAGCATGTATTTTATGTGTCCAAGTGTGCGATAACTCAAGCAGTGTCACTTGTTTCTCTCATTCGCAGGAGATCAGAAACATCCATAATGAAGAGCTGATGGGAATTCGGAGAGAGGAGGAGATGGAGATGTCGGATGAAGACATGGAAGATGCTCCAGAAAGCAAAGACTCTGATGACTCAGGTATACAGCGTTCACACAGTCAGTGTGTGAATCAGAAGTGTGAGATGGGAATCTTTGCCTGTACAATCAGCACTTCCTGTTTGTCATAAAGAGGCTTTTCTGCTCTCTGCGTACAGATTGAATCCAGTGATGATTTGTCAATTTTATGAGCAACTCTTTCTCTGCTTGGATCACATTGTGCTGTGAATTGCGCAGAAGCAATAACCAGCTAATGGTCACTCAGAAACTCACCTTCCAGAACTTAATGACCCTTGTCACATATATCTGGTTAAGACGGAGTAATTGGCACTTTTCACAGATCTTTTTTTCAATAAACATTCTGTCAGGAATTAATGAGGCTCACAGGATTTCTCTCCACCGCGACAGCTCAGACCACTTTTGTCAAACCTCTTGACTTGTTCGTGTTAAGAGAAAGAAATGTAGACGTGTATCGTCTAATTTATTTATAAATTGTAACCTTTTCCACTGGAGAACGGATTACAGAAGCGCAGACCAAACTTAACTCATATGAGCGTTCAGACTGAACTGGACACTGGTGAATAAATCTGTGATAAGGTCAAAGTCCCTATAAGGCAAGTCAGGTCACTCATATTGTTATTGCCCACAGCAGTTATTTTTATTCACCTCCTGATTACTTGAATGGTTCAGCTAACAAACACACGTTTGGCTCTTTAAACTATAAGGCGGAAGCTTTAGTCCTTTCACCACCATACTGGGCATTGCAGTTCCTCTATCAAAGACATGATTGGCTGTTTTTAACTGTAAGGCGGGTTTATCCCATTCAGATATCCACAAGTGGTCCATGTCCTAGATTTAAACCTGCATCATGTTTCTGGGTTTCTGGCATAAGTAGAGGCAGCTCAGCTCAGAAGTCCAAGCAGATACTTGACTTCTGCTTCTCTCTCCCAGCCCATTCCGAGACGGGCACGGTTCCTGTTATCTGCTACTGCTAGACATGAAGCTGTGGTGACGTCTGTGATCATCTGGCTGTTAAGAGACGACTGAATGATGGGCGACTTGATGTGAAGAACTCTTTATAACCGGTTTAATTACAGTTATCTGATAACAGTGTCTGTGGCAATAAGTTTGACACGTTCTCTGTGTTTAATCGTCTGTAATTAGCTTCTGAGAGAAGAACGAATGTAACCGCGACACTGAGGGCCATTTATCTTGTTTATCAGCGGCTTCAAACAGCAGCTTTTGAGGAACATGATTTTCTTCTGCTTATTTGTTTCCTTTCAGTCGTTCCAGGCCCAGTCACCACCACACTGGGTCAGTGGTTCTGGTGCTCAGCATCAGAATTGCTAGATTGAGGTGCTGTTTAGAAAGTGAAGCAGATTTCTCCAGTCATCATTTCTGTGGTGGAATGTATGTAATGGTTGTAGATTGAGCACCAGCAGCCTGCTGGCTGAGAAGAGCTGACAGGGTCTTATTTCTCTGCACAGCTGCTGTTTTTATGTGTCTGTCTCTTTCTCATTTTCCTCTCCTGGATGTCCTCTCCACTCCACCTCTTTCATTCTTTCCTGTTATTGTTTCTCACCTCTGCCTTCTTCAATCATGCGTCTGTCTGCTTATTTTCTTTTCCTGTCACCAATGCGATTGTCATTTCTCATCCTCCCTCTCTCATCCCTCTCTCAGGGCTGCTGGCTCAAGTGGAAGCTTTGAAAGAGGAGAACGACAGTCTGCGCTGTCAGCTGGATGCCTACAGGAATGAGGTGGAGCTGTTGAAACAGGAGCAGGGGAAAGCGCAGCCCCAACGCAGCGAGGAGGACGCCACCCGCCAGCAGCAGCTCAGTTTCCTGCAGCAGGCGCTGCAGGGCATGCAGAAGGTATGCGCACACGCCACACAAAGCCCAACCAAGGTTTTGAAGACACGGGTGGGTGCCCACGGGTGGTGATGTGCCTCGTTAGTTAAAGATCTGGGTTGGCAACTAAAAGATCGCTGGTTTGAAACCAGCACAGGCTCACTGTCACTCACACCTGCTATTTCCTGACTCTTTACATGAAGTGTTGTGGTGCTGTGTTGTGGTGCTGTGTTGTGGTGCTGTGTTGTGGTGCTGTGTTGGGCTGCTGTGTTGGGCTGCTGTGTTGGGCTGCTGTGTTGGGCTGCTGAGAGTTTCATCAATCACACGATAGTAAACACAAAAGATGTGAAACATGGAAGGAGAATTTGGTCTCCCACCCATCAGACGCTTCCATCCATCAAAATTCATCAGGTGTTACCTTTCCTTGACTGTGATGTTTTCTAGAACAGTCTCCTGCTGACAGCCTCTGTTTTTTATCCTTCTTTCGAGTGCTCAGAGTGACCCAGAGCTCAGAGTTTGGGTTTTAACTAGATTTGTTTTTCTAAACCTGCTGTGCATTCACACAAGCGTCCTCATAAAGAGGATTGAAATCAGCTTAACCTTGCTGGCCTGCTGTTTAAACACTCAAGAGCTGTGGTGCTGTGCTTAGCACAGGCTGGAAACACACTTAGTGTAGTGCTGTAGTGTTTAAACAGAGAGAAGATCTCGGCTTTATAAAATGAAAATGCAGAGAGAAACATTTTATACTAATCTTTGATCCAGCATCATTAAATTGGATCTAATGTGAATGCAGTGATGCAGAAAACCTTGAAGCTAAATGTGCCTTTAACAAGCTAATTTGCTTGTAAAATCAAACTGTTCAGAAGTGTTTTTTCATGTTTTAATCATTAAAATGACTTAAAGGTTAAAATCATTAACTATATATCATTAGATGATTATCACTTAAAAATCTAATTATAACTCATAAAACATTACAAAATTAAAAAATACATTAAAATGCATGTTTAGAATGAAATATTAAATAATTAAAAAGAAAAATAATACACTGAAGGACATGAATACACATTTCATTTAGAGCTGTTTGCTCCGCACACACTGTGAGATTGGCCTCTGACAGCACAGAGAGTCTCTGTGTTTCCAGCTTTGAAGTGAATCAGTTTTTCAGCAGGCACAAAATCAGTTTACTCATCTCTGAGTGAAATATTTTCCCTCGTTTCTGAATGTCACTCGCGTGGCACCCCTGAGGTCAGAGAACAGCTGTTGTATCAGGTGCAAGTTGTTCAAATGCCTTTGTGAGCCAGACGTCATCAAATGAAGATGTATTAAAGATGATCAGACCACCTGAGATAAAATTACGTCAAACCAGTATAAAAACCACAGACAGTCTCTATAGCTGCCTGCATACACACATAACCATTTCAGGATTTACAATGCCCAGAAATGCTGTCTAGCTAGGCAATGTTTTGACAGACAGCCACAGATATCCACATATTCTAGCGTTATAATAATCCAGCGTGCACGCTCTATAATCACTGATGATCTTGTGTGTCGGGCTTTTTGAGTCCCTTCTCGCGTGATGTGTTTTTAATTCTGTCTGTTTTCTTTTGTGTCGTTTCTTCAGCAACTTCTGAAGCTTCGTGAGGACCTGAAACACAGAGAGATGGAGCTTGAGAAGAACTCAGAGGACAAACAGCAGCTCGAAAGCCAGATTCAGAGTCTGAAAGAGCGAATACAAACATCCCTCACATCACACACACTGCCCGTGAGTCACAGCCTGTCTGGGGCTCATGTCTGTGGTTCTGATGGGTCTTTGTTCTGTCTGGATTGGGTGTGTTTTGTGTGAGGAGCAGGAGATGATAGTTTGAGGATGGTGTGTATTAATGAATCAGATCTGATCAGGAATATCTGATCTCAGCTCTAATTAAAACATTAGTTCAGAATGAGTATCTGAAACTGAAACAGAATTGTTTACAGCTAAGTCTTGATAGTAGCATATACAGATAACAGTCATTGTTTTAGAAATCAAATGGCAATGATGCAGTTTAGTGATGTTGCAATAGTGCAGGAAATGCATTTCTGATGAAGGACGCATTCAGATGCTGATGAACAGCCCACACTCAATCTGTGCCCTGCAAAACTCCAGAATGCTCCACAGATCCATAGATCTGTGTTATATATAATAATATTTAAAAGGTTTTATAAGATTTTATAAGGTTTCTTTGTTTTAAATCTGTAACTTTGGAAAGTGTTTTTAGTTCCAGGTGATTTTTAAATCGCATGGATTTTAAACTCCACTGTGTTTTGGATGCAGCAGGGATCTTGCTCAGGAAATCCTGTGTACCTTAGAACCGATTCCCAAAGAATGGAGGACAAATTGTTAATTCATATATGAAACTCAGGATACGTGAAATTTTAATACGAGATTAATGTTTTGTAACTAGCAAAAGGTAAACTCAATTTAAGAAGCCTAAACGATGCATGTTTAAAATCTGATAGCCTGTTATCCTGTTCAGACAGATTTTGTTATCTGAACTTTTCATATCTCGTACCCTGAAGTGGATGGTTACAGGATAAGTTTTATACTAGTTATTTTAACAGTTAGTCAACCGCTCATAATTGCGAGCAGGAAGAGAAGGACAAGCGTGTGTTTTGACTGGCACACTGCAGAGGAATATATCTCAACACCAGTGATTCATGCTGCAGGAGAACTCGGAGTATGTGCATTGACTCATTAATGAGAGAAGTGAAAGTCAATTTTAACACAGTCATTCTCATCAGTAAAAATACCACATCTCTCCTCAGCACGCGGCCCCAGTATCATCTGTTTACAGTGTAGACAGAGTTACTGTTAATATTTACATCACAGGTTTGATCTAATTCCTAACCTGAACGTTCAGCAGAGTTTCATTCTGCAGGACGAATACTTTGAAGCTGATTATTTCTCATGTAAAGAAATCCGTGACCTTCAGACCCACGCGCTCGTCTCCTGCCCGCCGTCTGTCCTGTGTGAGGCTGTAACATGTTTTTACTGCTTTCTCTCTCTATCAATCTTTTAATTGACGGTAGCTGGAGACAGTCGACCGAGAGGACAGAGGAAGTGATGAGAGTGTAAATCATACAAGTGTAAGTGAGAGACCTCTGTCAGATGCTCTCCATCTGTTCCTCACGTCCACACCATCACCCTTCATCACCCTTCACAACAGTACTGAACACACAACAGTACTGAACACACAACAGTACTGAACACACAACAGTACTGAACACACGTCCACACCATCACCCTTCACAACAGTACTGAACACACAACAGTACTGAACACACAACAGTACTGAACACACGTTCACACCATCACCCTTCATCACCCTTCACAACAGTACTGAACACACAACAGTACTGAACACACAACAGTACTGAACACACAACAGTACTGAACACACAACAGTACTAAACACACAACAGTACTGAACACACAACAGTACTGAACACACAACAGTACTGAACACACAACAGTACTGAACACACGTCCACACCATCACCCTTCATCACCCTTCACAAAAGTACTGAACACAACAGTACTGAACACACAACAGTACTGAACACACAACAGTACTGAACACACAACAGTACTGAACACACAACAGTACTGAACACACGTCCACACCATCACCCTTCATCACCCTTCACAACAGTACTAAACACACAACAGTACTGAACACACGTTAAGCATCTCCTTAAACTGACCATTTGTTGAAATCTAGAAAACATAATTAGTAAGAGATTCAGGTCTTATTTTGTACCCTGTACATGATCAGATTACTGCTGCTTCTGTAGCTCTTCTTCTTCTACATCTTCTGGTCTCCACTGTGAGCTCTGTTCTGCTGTCTCATCTCTCCTCTGTTCTCTCAGAACATGACACATCATTACTGGCCAGTCAAGCACTGGAGAACTTTATTTGTTGCAGGATAAATCACTCTGACAAAACTGGGTGAGAAAAATCTTTTCTTTCTGTTATTTTCTGCTCCAGGAAGCTGCAGCTACAGCTGTGGTGTCCTGCAGCCAGGAGCAGGAGAACCTGCCGGAGAAGAGCCCACCCAGCCCAGTGAAATCAGAGAGAGAGGCTCTGCTCGTGGGTGAGTGTCAGGGGTGGTGCAGTGTCTTATTAGTGCATCTTATTTAACACTTTATCTAATCAGACACAAGATTGTCTGATTGTTGTCTTCATCTACGGCTATCTGCAGGTGTTAATTGTCTGGCCAAATGAGCTTGTAATGAATATTGCAAGCTCATTTGCTGACACTTTTATACAGTGCTGGTTATCTGTGTCAATGCATGTAGATGGCAGACATATCCATAAGGCTGTGAACCAATCACAGAATGTTTCAGATCCTATTTAATTCCTAATTGAATTCAGCATGTCTGCTTTATCACCCCAGACGGATTAATACAGAGTGTAAACAAGGTCTTAAAGAGAGAGATGTGTGTGTGTGTGTGTGATTGCTGTGACACAGCATGTTTGCCACAGTTGTCAAGGTTTTATATTTGTGTTTTATTTCGGTTTATTGGCCAGTCCAGTGACTGGAACGAGTGCTGATGTCTGCTCTCTGGTTAAGTAACCTTTAGTTAAGCCTCTTTCGTTTGGCTTGATTCACTTTATCTCATGTTCTGTTCGAATGGCTTCAGTCAGCTCTGAGGAAACACCAGACACAACAGTTGTGCAGTTGTGTTTTCTTTAAACAAACTTATTTAAATACGGTTGAGGAACACAGAGAGCAGACATACACATACAAAAAACAACGCTGCCATAGAAGAACCATTATTGGCTGTATGGTTCCATTAAGAACCTTTAACGTGTAGAACCGTTCTGTTTGTTTCTTTACAAAAGGTTCTTTGAAATGGAAAGAGATTCTTTAGACTATAAAATGGTATGAAGAACGATTTCTTAAAGAACCTTTGACTTAATGGTACTTTAGAGAACCAAAAGTGGTTCTTCATTAAAGACATCCTCACGAGTGGTGTGCTGTTTAGCGAGTCAATACAAGAGATTTGTGTCAGTACACTTATAATTCACTGATCAGTCTTTAGACTGTGTTCATGTGACTCATATGAATATATGCAAATGTCATTTAAATATAAACATAATGATGCAGTGTTTTTAGCTAATTATGACAGTGGCTATCATTGTATGCTAAAAAACAGGGATTGAATAATGTGAGTGAATAATGATGAATGTTTTTCATTTTTGGGTGACTGTCTCTTTAAATCTGCCACAGGCTGTTTGTATGGTACATGCAGCATTAGATCCTCTGGCAGACAAATTAATTAGTGTAACGATGCATTAAATCATTGTAAATACTGGATGGATTTGTTTTCAGTTTTCTTTCAGCAGCGTTTGGCTTCAGATCAGTGTGTGTAAATGGGAAGCGCAGTAATCCAAAAGCATCGCAACAAAAAGCATGTATAACATATACATGCATCTGCAGTCCATTATGACTAATGGAATATTGAATGCACTGCACGTGTGCGCCGTCCTGCAGAGCTGCTTTACTTTCCTCTTCATGCTGTAATGCGTGTGGATACTTGAGTTATCAGTTCCCCATCAGATCCACAGCAGTGGAGCGAACAGCTGCTGTTATTCTTATTCTATGATAAAGTGTGATGAGTGAAGCCACAAACCGCATCAAAGCTGCAATTAAACACTCATACATACATTTAGAAAGTTCAAGAGGCTGAAAGTCAGTGAAGACACACTTCAGGAAAGACACATCAAGTACTTCCAACCAATTACAAATCAGCTTCTGGAATACAGAAAGCTGACGTTCTGCAGCTTTGTTCCAAAACCTAGTAAACAACCTAACACATTTCAGTATGTGTTCCTGACACCAAATTGTTACGAAAAGTAGCCGGAGTTATTATGCAGTCTTTTAAGACATGTATCACACATTGATAGAGCATTCCCAGAATGCATTGCAGCAAAGCTAATACTTTGTGCGCTGGGGAATTGTCATGTTTCTGCGTCATTTGCAAAGCAAAATGGTTAAAAATGTTAAAAATCCTTTGCACTTGCTGTGAGAAATGCTGTTTGTCTGACACACAGAATTGCAGCCGACAGTATTTAGAGCATCTCACATCACAGTGAGAGTCAATTTCAGCCTAGAAGCTGCGTGGAGGTCAAGACATGTGACTTCAGATTTATACTGTAAGAGCAAATCTTTCTTATGATTCATCTCCGGCTTTTCCTCTCCAGGAATCATCTCAACGTTTCTTCATGTTCATCCTTTTGGAGCCAGCATTGAATATATCTGCTCCTATCTGCAGCGGCTGGACACTAAAGTATGCAACACACACACAGTCATCCCACTCTGCCCAGAATATATTTGCTCCTCTTTACAGCACCTCACAACACACACACACACACACACACACAGAAAGCTTCTATGCCTGTCTGCTTGCTATTCTAGTCTGCTGAGTAAACAAACAAAACAAGCTCATAGTGTAAGCAAACCCTCACACTCACAGCAGGACCATACACACACACTTATAAAGTTTGACGTTTAATTTATCAAGTAGTTGCACCACATTTGCACGCAATATTTCAGTGCAAAAACTTGCTTGTTCACTAAAATCCTGCAATCCAGTTTAATTAGACACTAAATGTGAAATCCCGCTGCAGCATGAATCATTGTTGTTCTTTTCAGTACAAACATGAAAATGTTTGCGTGTGTGTACTTTTCATGCAAATTAGGCTCATTATAGATGCGTCTTGTTCACAGAAGTCAGAGCTAATTGCATGACGCTATTAGCATGTGTTGTTATTGGAAACCAGCGGTACATGGAGTTCCTTTTAAAAGAAATGTTTGTGCACATTTTCTCTTGATCATGCAGCTATTATCCAGTCAATGATGATGAGAAGACGGAAAGCATTAAAATCAGTTTTGAAGCGCACAATGTAGTAGTCGCAATTGTAGTAGTCGCAATTTTTGCCATTATAAAGAGCCGATTCTGGTGTGAGGGTTGCAGTGATGCTGTACAGTCTTAGGAACACCCTGCAGATCACGGTAGACTGCTGCGTCCTCCACAACCCGACACTCAGATCCAACCCGCAAGAACTAGAACTGCGGTGTGCAATTGCGTTCCATGCAGGTTATGCGAGACTGTGGCCTAATTTACATAATGACATCATTCCTTCAGTGAACTGCTCAATAAAAACACAAACAGCTCGTGCAGATGAAGCTGAAATCACAGATGCTGTATGTGTTCTCAAAAACACCCCTGAAGGTTTTTCTGCTGAGATGTTTAATGCCAGAACAAACACACCTTCTGTTGCGCTTAGTGTTTATTAGTATTGTGTTCATCATCGCTCTCTCTCTCTCTTTATTTTGCTGTTACACTATGGCTAATTTACACTCACAGTTGATGGGTGTAAATGGGGCTGTTTTGGTGTTTGGAGTTTAGGGTCTCTGGCTGTGTTAGTCTCCACACTCTCACACCTTCATCTTCATCTTCATCAACACAACGCTTGTGTTCACATGCCCTCCGGTGGGATGCGTGTGAGAAGATTTTAACTGATAACTCATCATTCTTGCTGCATGACACCTGATGCGCTGGTGCTGTTGGGTTCCTGCGAGAAACCAAATTCTGTTCTGATTGATCTGCTAAACTGGCCTGCTGAGGACTGGCTCATTCAGACATGCTCACACTGTTTAATACAACCGTAAAACACAATGATAATACATTTTTAAAAAATGTCAACAATTTTGAAAATATATGTTTCAGAAACGACACTTTTTCCACACATAAGCACATTTCTGTTCACTTCTGTTCCTTGCTTCAGCTGAAGCACACAGGATATGTTTGCTGCGTTTGCACCCGTCTGATCCATGATGTTCTGATGCTGTTTGTTTTTCAGATCAACACTAAAGAGGTGGAGATGCTGCTGGGTCGACTGCCCTGTACGTTCAAGCAGGAGTTGACAGGAGTCGGAGCTAGTTTGGAGAAACGCTGGAAGTTCTGCGGTTTTGAGGGCATTGAGACAGCGTAGAGACATGAATGGAGACACACAGCAAGACTGAGAGTAAACAGTCAATGGACAGGACAGATTTCAACCAATCACCTGCCAGCTCTCTGCGTCCACGAGCCCAGCCACATGGGAATTGTGATGTGGAAATCACAGGAAACGCTGTGGCGGAGACCCGGAACCTGGAGACCCGGAACACTTTAATGTGTTTGTGTGTGTTTGTGTGTGTACACACAAGCACATGTTGGAGTGTGTGTGTACATCAGTTCCATGCGAATAGATTTGTGCAGTTCTAGCACACAACCCGACTATGTCAGTCAGATACTCAGCGCGTTCAAATCAGAGTCTGATGAACTGAGGAGAGATCAATTAACAGTTTTTCTTTTTTGTTTCACTTGTAATTTGTAAAAAATCAGCTTCTAAATATCATGAATATATTTCTTTTCTGTATAGGCTGCAGACAGTCTTCTGTTCATATACCCTGTATATGTTTGAATAACATGCTATTTTTAAATTAAAAACAGAATGAAATCTGCTGCAGGATTAATGTTTTGGTCTAACAATGTGGGTCAGTGGCTCCATAAACACTTCAGCACCTCAGCTGATTAAGAAGAGGAATCTTGAGATGAATGTAAGTGCTAGGAAGACATTTCCTCTCACTACATTTATTCCACACACGTTTTTTAAAACCTTCTGGCTCTTCCTGCGTAATCCGGTGACCACGGAAACAAGAGTCTCAAGCTCTGCTGAGTCTCGGAGCGATCGGAGCTGCACTGCAGGGAGGGCTCGACCCAGCGCTGAACCCATGTTTTCAAACTAACGGTTTGTTTTGCTGTGATATGATTCTGTTAATCTCGACTTTTAGGATCACTTTTAGACTCAGAACTTGCCAGAAACTGGAGTTCCACAACTGGAGCACAAAGACTGTGAAGTGTAATTAACAAGCGTGTCGCTGCACGCATGTGTTGCATCTGCATGGGAGGGTGTTCTTCTGTTAGTCAGCAGTAAAGTGTGTGACTCGTTCACTGTAGCCGAAGAGAAGACGTGAAGACATTCAAGCGTCACTAATGCGCTTATGTTAGGCCGTTTGTACGGTTTTCCTCTTACTGCTGTGGGGAAACTGCAGCTTTAATACACATGAATGGTTTCCAAGTGTGTTTTATACATTTCTTTGGGCTGTATGTATGAAAACAAGCTTCAGTCAGATGTCAGGACATCTGATGACAGATGAGTGCACGTGTTGTCTTGTCTTTCCCTCTTTCCTCTGTGTTTGGGAGGCATCAGTTCACTGGGTTTTAAACTGTCTCAGTCATCAGGCCCACGTTTCACAAATATGTGGTTTTCATCTCCAGAAGTTAAGATATATTATTTTGTTTGTTGGTTTGTTTTTATGTTCTTTTATCCACCGGTAAACTTTATTTAAGCTGAGTGGAGCTGCCATTGTTCAACTCTTTGAAAAAATCACACAGAACTAAACTGACTAATCTGACCTCTGAGCTGTTTTGATTCTGTCAGCTACTTTACGCAGCATCACCAAGAGTTCCTCATGAATAGTGCATGAATCCAGGAGAAATCCATCAGGGTGGAGATGGAGGTTTCCGGAAACCTTGATTATATTTATCCTGTGGAAACGCTTCAGGGTTCTTCATCTGCTCTTATTTTTGGAATCCAAAAGGCAGCAATTTCAACAGTAAACACCAGAGAGTCACGCTCATAACCCACAATCCTCTGCATGACCTACTCCTCACATCCACAGAGATCATTGGATATAGAGTGATAGCAAACTGGAGCTCTTTCTGTTGGATGTATCTTAATGCTTCAGCTAATGAGCTCAATGTGACCTGTGTCCTCCAGTGAAAGTGAATTCAGCCCATTACAAAGAGCGACTCCCTCGAGTGATCAGATGAGAGAGAGCTGATTGGTTTGTAGGATACTGGATGTCCCATTCTCCCTCACAGTTAAAGATCTTTATTGTTCCTAGGCAGTCAGTTTATAGCAGAAACCTCCATCTGTTTGATGGAGGGTCACTGCTTCCATAATAATGCTGATGGATTATAGATCACAGAAAATACTCTGTGTATGGTGGGCCGTGAGCGCCACCTTCAGAAAGGAGAGTGAGCAGTTAAATGTTCGTAGCAGATTTCAGTCATTTGTGTGAGTATGCTGAGAGCTGCGTTCAAGCAGATGTCTGACCCTTCTCTAAATCACGTGCACAATCACAGTTATTCTTTCATTAGGGTCACTGTTGTGATAATAACTATTCTGAATAAAACACAGTAGTTACGTCAAATGCTTTTGCTGCGGGTAACATTTACTGTCGTGCAGAATGAACTCGCAAATCAAACACTGAGGCAGGACTAAAAATGAGGCTACGAACCCCATAAGAACTAAAATGCCTGACATTTATAGAGATGACAAAATCCTGCAACCTGCTGACAATGTTTATTCAAGTTGCAATAAAAAGATAATTAAAGCAGAAGAATCTGATTAGATACAAGTTAAGCATAAGAGTTGCCTTGTTCATTAATATCCAGAGATTATAGTTTTGCAATTGTTTATTAACATTTGTTTTATGTTATAAAAATGCTTTATCGGTTAACAAAATAAATTGATGCATATAACTGCTTGCTGTCTTTTTCTGTTTTCAAATACTGCCACAGTTATTGCCAAGACCGGTTCATTGATCTCTATTGACATTCAACAGTTAGCGGCAATATTTATGTACCTTATTATTAAATGTAATATCTGCTTTTAATTTTTTATATCGTGAAAAAATATCTTTGAATATTCTCAACAGCTGAAGGACTCTTATTATCCTTAATAGAGTATACATGGAAAAAACATGTTTAACTTTCTCTAAAATAATTATTCATTAAATAAACAGTATAATATTAATATGTTCAATCGCTACGACGCCGAAGGACCTTTTGGCATTAAACGATATTCTTTTATTAATATCAACTTCTTTTGATGTACTTGAGAGTCTTTTATTTTGCCTTGAGTTTTACCCTTTTCCAGTCGGAGCGGAAGCAGCGGTGAAGCGGCGGAGCTGTAGCCGCAACAGCAGCGCTCAGGATCGGACACACACCGGCTGACATGCCGCGGGGATGATGGCTGCCTTCGGCATTCTCAGCTACGAACACAGGCCCCTCAAACGGCCCAGACTCGGTCCTCCGGACGTTTATCCACAAGACCCGAAACAAAAAGAGGTTATACAACATTCTCTCTTTCTCTGTGGGCGCATTAAATGTTTAGACAGTGTAAAATGAGGCTGTTTTGAGGTGTTGTTGAGATCAGGCCCTGCCTTCAGCTAACGAGCAGTAACAATAAACTGAAGGCGATCGCTCGGTTATCTGAGCAGAAAAACATCATTTATGTTTGTGATGTTTTGCTTTTCGCGTTTGGTTGGTGTTGCAGATCGTTAGAGAGACAAACTGTGAATCTTAATGGAGAAATGAAGCTTTAAAACGACGATCGACCTGTAATTCCCGACAGCTTTTGACTGAAAGCTTCTTTAAAGGTTAATTTAAGCCGCCCCATATTAAATATAGAACGTATTTATTATATTAAAGTCGCATAACTATATTGATGGAGTGTATGTATATTTAAGACGCATTTAATCATATGAGTGTGTGCAACACTGCCGTGTTTGTTTATGTTTGTTGACATTTGCTCGTGTGTTCATGTTCCTCATATCACGGCTGTGTCTTCAAACCTGAACTGCTCCCTAACTAGGCAGCATTTGTAGCCGTTAAAGACTCGTATATTAGTTTATGTATATTCATGGTATGCGCTGCACCCATTTATAATGAGGATACATGTCAGTTGACAGCTAACGTTTGTAAGCACTATGTGTTTGGTTATGAACAGATGCGAGGATTACAAATCATGGACCCAGAAAAGCTCTTTTTACTGCGTTTATTGAATTGTTTGTGGTTTAATTTAATTATATCTATTTTATCTATGTATTAGGTCTTGCATCTGGTGGTACTTGTATTAAAGATTTATGGGTGCTCATCGCCATAAGCTTCAGTTTGTGAATCTGTGGACAAATGATTAACTTTCTGATTAACTAGCAGTTACACACGGTTATTAGCTATAGCTATGCATGCACGAGTCGTGTGTAGTAACTAAACCATCACTGTTGTGTTGACTAGGATGAGTTGACGGCTTTGAACGTCAAGCAGGGGTTTAACAACCAGCCGGCCGTGTCAGGGGACGAACATGGCAGTGCTAAGAATGTTAATTTCAACCCTTCAAAGGTAAGCTGCTTTTGTAGCAGTGCTTGATTACTGCATTACAGCCACATCCTCATTCATTTACACATCACTGCTGATCTCTTCTGCTCTTCAGATCAGCTCCAACTTCAGCAGCATCATCGCAGAGAAGTTGCGATGCAACACGTTTCCAGACACGGGGAAGAGAAAGCCACAGGTCAACCAGAAGGATAACTTCTGGCTTGTCACAGCCAGGTCACAGAGCTCCATCAATAACTGGTTTACAGACCTGGCGGGCACCAAACCTCTAACCCAGCTGGCTAAGAAGGTACTACCACACTGCTAAACAGATCACTAGTTGTTGGGAAAGAACAATTGGAAAACATTAACACAACATTTTATTTAAAAATATCCCTCTATTCTATGTTCTTTGTTATTCTTTCCTGTAAAGTCATGTCTGTTGCTTGACCTTAGCTTTGTGGGTTACACTTAATCTTTCCTTTTAGACTAAATTCTGAATCACGCTTGTAAGTCACTTTGGATAAAAG
>JAZGTI010002334.1:0-30854 GCA_036877585.1 Botia kubotai
AGGTGCAGAAAATACACACCTCACCTTTAAATATAGTAGCAAACCTCGGGTAAACGCAAGCCTGTAGCGGTCATTAATCTTTTTTAAACGACTCCACAACTGCAGGAAAGGTGCCTTGAAAAACATTGGAGCTTTTGTTTCTGACACAAAAGGCTCCTTTGTGGATCACATGCCTGTCCAAAGTGTCTTTATTTAGTGCGGGTCAACAGTAAAGCCATGTTTACAATATGGTAATCCTTCATTCTTGAAAATCTACAACCTGCCAGCTGTCATTCAGCAGCCAATGGCAGCATTTTTGCAGAGATATCTGATAATACGGCACAAAACTTCACCAGAAAACCAAGAACGATTGTAGCGCAGGCCAAAGTTAGCCGCATGACGTACACTCCGCCACAATGCGATGAAGATCAAACGTGCTGCTGTACAGAGGAAATTACCTCACCGCCAGAGTTCAATACACACTCAAGCAACGACACAATGCGAGAACGTCCAGCCAAAGCCCTGCTAGCAATCGGCCATTGTTTCAGAAACAAGAAAAGGCCCCCGTGTGTAATTCCTGTGAACATGATAAAAAACGGAAGGCCCATTGTGTCGCGCGCAACGTTTGTGTGATTGCTCCGTTTTCTTCAATGGTTAGCGTTACCTCAGCCTCGTAGCCAAACAGATAACGGCACAAAGAAAAGACATCACCTTTCAGACGATACCACAGTCGACGTGCGGAGGCCATTTTGTTTGTTTCGCTTGCGGGTAAACAAAGCAGAAAATCACATTGGGTAGTTGGGTAGTCATTGTCTTATTGTAAACGTTTGGTCACATCACAACACTATTTCTGTGAACTTTTTAAAAATAGTAATTAAAAAAATTCCAAAAATGACTAAAGACATTTGGGAAGTTTGGGTGGGACATATCCAGGGGCTAATTAATTTTTGGTGATATAGCCAATAATATTTAGTGGCATCACAACCGTAAACCGTGATTGGCTACTTGCTAGTCTGTTGTAGGGAAATGGAGGCATTTTTTTTATTCAAGGGAACATTTGATTGGACAGAATCCTGTGTAGTGCAGCATGAGTCATCAATGTTTCTGCGGTTTCCCAGTAGACAAACTAAAAATTGAATTGTGTATATCTGTTACATTTATCAGTTTTTAGACGTTCACTAGCTTTCACCCTTAATAAGGTTTAATGTCTATATTTGTTAACTACCTAAAAATGGCTCTTAACACAGTCATAGCGTCTTAATATAACGTCGAGAACGAGGGACATTACATGCATACTTAAAACAGAAGTGATAGTTTTGAGCACAAGTACAGAATGTACATATATATGTGTGTCAGTAGGCGTTCTTGGCAGCAGAAAAGAATTTTTATGATCAAACATAAAAGTACAAGAGGAAAAGAGTTCAATACAACCACAGACGTCCCACAAGCGAATGAATTATTAATGGCTTGACTCTATTGTTGCCAGAGTTACCAGGGCAAATAAGTTGTTGTGTCTCCTACTTGACCATTTTTGTTTAGTTTAGTTAACAATTAAAAGGCAAATCATATAAAAGGAATAACTGACGACAGATCGTTAATTCCAGGGACGTCGGATTACCATGGTTACCGTGTGTTTATCAAAATATTTAAATTTGCTGTTTCGTTAAACTACATTTTATATGCCACTGATTAAAAAACAGCCCTAGTCTCAATTATTAGTTGAAATAGTAATGTTGCCACGGTAACATTGGCCTGGATTGCTGGTCAAACGCCTCGAATATTGATGCTTTCTATAGATATAAAAGTTATAAAACCGTGTTCGTCTTTATTTGATTTGCTTGATGAGAGTTTTGTCTTCTGGTTTATTCTGTTGTTGTAGACTGTATGGCGCTTTGAAGTTACGTTAATTCGAAACGATTATCAAAGAATGTGGTAGAGTGACACAGAATTATTATGCAGTCAACAAACTTGTAACGGTTACACAGACGTGCAATTATAGAGAACGAATCGATGTCGGCCAATCAGAATTGAGAATTCAACAACATAAACACATGTAATCAGTGTCATTATACCATGAAGACGTGCTAGGATCAGTCGCTGTCGTGGTTTAAAATGCTGACATACCAAAACTAAGGATCAGTTAATAGACTTGCCCCAGCTCTGCAAGGTCAACATGTTGGGTAATAGCTTTAAACTGTAATATTCTATTTATGGTATGTTACCGTATGTGAGAGGAACACATTTTAAGTGACAGTTCCTCTAAAAGATTCTGTGAAAGTAACCATAAGTTTCCTTGATTGCATTGTAAGCCGTTAAACACTCGTTTGTCTGTTTTGGGAACAAGGAAATGCAGTGTTTTCACAAATGGGAGAACGCAGGCCCCGGCCCCAGAGATCGGTCTCAGGATACAACACTGTTTCCTGGATCTTGGACGTCTTGTGCTTGGCTCTGGCTGAGTTTGAAATAGTTCTCGGATTTAAGCTCAAATAAATAGCTGAAGACAAACTTCTACCCGAAGGGACTGGAAAATAAAGTGTTCCAGGTTGACAGCCTGGAAAAAAATCACTTTGGAAGTTCAACTTTTTCCCATTGCTTAAGTGACGAGTGACCTTTATCCTCGAAATATTCCTTAATTTCTTGGTTATGTCGTGAATGCTGCTGAATTATGTAATGCCCTGATTTTAAGGGCTGAATTTCCATAAACAATCTGAATAAATTCATCAGATTGTATAATTGTAGTTTTGCAGATTAGAGAGATGCGCCGGAAAATGCGAGCGAGCGAGTGCTCGCGGCGAGCCGTGTAACTACAATAGTGTCATTAGAAGCGGAAAACAAATGATTTAATGAACTGCTGTTTTGTAAACAATCGCGCATTGTTTAGTTCTTGCAATCCTGAACTTTGCTAATGCATCGCTAGCAAAAACAGAAAAGATTTCGCTGCATGGAGTCGCACTGAGTCACTGAAAGCAAGCATGGACACGTGCTTGACGTCGAGGCACCTCATCAGTGCATGTTTACACTCGGACCAAAACACTGGCTGTCACGCAGCTGGCGAGTCCATGCGTTTCTGCACACGGCTGTCCGTTATCAACAACAGTGTTTCTACAGTCCACTCAAAGGTCACCAAAACACGGCCGGCATGCAACGTCTCGTCCCTCGGCGCCTGGCTATCAACAGGAAACATCTTTCGCAGAACAGGAAGTGCTACTCTCTAATTGGCCCAATGTGAGTCAGTGAGAACTTTTCTCGACCAATGGGAACGCAGCTATTTTGGGAGGGGCTATATAAGCAGCTGGCGGAGCGTTCGGTCAGTCAGAGCTCGTATGAGGCAGCTGGTAAAGGACCAGAGGTTTCCTGCTGAACTGAGAACTGAGTAATGCACAAGGGACTTTCTGACAAAGAATCGGAAAAATCTTTCCGTGTTGCCCAAGAACTGCTGTAACTTGTGAAACATGCAGTGAATTGAGAAGTAATACTGGAACGATGTCTTGTAAATTTCTCAGCTCTCAAACACAACATATGTAGAGCAGAAACGATAAAGTGAAGCGGCCCGTTGTGTTTTAAATGCGACACAACAGAAACACTTAGCACAAATAAATGTTAACAAAATTCATTTTGACTCGAGTATTCAGTGTTTAATAAAATGCTGGTGTTGGTCATTTCATCCACAAACCACATGCAATTTTTTCATTATAGTTTTATAGGACTATAGTTTGTAATACAAATCTTTGTACCTCATGTACATTCATATTCAGATACTCTCACACACTTAAACTTAAAATATACATACATATACATATGTGTGTGTGTGTGTGTGTGTGTGTGTATATGCACAATATATACAATGTATCTTATATGTGTGTGTATGTGTACACACACACACACACACATATATATACATACATACATATATATGTTAAATGTTCTGTGTTTTTCTTTTTTTTCAAACTTTTTTCCTTTTTTTCCGCTCACTCTGTTGACAAAATTAGACCGTCTTTTCATCACATGACACGGCTAGTGGCACCACGAGTGTTTTTGTTGGGAAGTAGAGAGAGCGAGGACGACCGAGAGAAGCCTTTAGCATCCATCACAGGGTGCTTTAAAAAGCTCAAGGCGTCACAGTGTATTGTGTATAGCGGAGGGCTTTCAACACGAGAGTGATTACAAACACATCAACACCACCGAGCTTTGAAATCTGTACATTAGCGAGCTACTCAGTCACGATTTCACCAGTTAAACGTTATCAGTGCTGGGAAATCCAGCTGTTGTCTTATCGGGTCTTTAACGAAACCGTCTGAAAGCCAAAAGCAAGAATGTTAGTTGAGGCACAAATTTGTAGGTTGTAGAAACAAAAATGGCTAATGCAAACATCAGCACAGCGTTTATACTTCAAACGCAACGTTCACTTAACAATTTGTTGCCCACAGAAATAATAATTAAGACTTTGGTAGTCAGTACACAGCTACTGACCCTGTTCGCCTGGCCTCTTTGTGCTGTTTTTGGCTAATTTATACCCATGCTAAACGTTAAACGCTTCGGTTTATTAACACAGAAGCAGTTGGGTTTGTTTGGTGCCGTTTGAGCATCTCTATAAACTGTGAAGTCTGTGAAAAGTGTTGGGTGTGTTAGCAGCCCTGTTTGGAAAAATGGTTTTCGTCATTAAACGAGTGTCACGTGTTTGGTGGGCACAAGACCGGCGTATCTTAAAACAAACTTAACAAGCCATCATTACGAACTCTCTTGTTATGATTTACACTAGATTAAATGGACTCCTTTTGTCAGACTGATGAGTTACAGTGTGTTGCAAGCGTTGTGGTTACCGATCAGAATGACATCCATTATTTATTAAACTCTGTGACACCTGTTTGAGTGGATCAGACTGAGAACTTACGCTGACGTCTGTGAGTGTCGCGTGAGTCACGGTTAGTTTGGCGTAGTGGAAAAACCTGTGCAGGAAAATCTGCTTTGCCCCTCACTTTACTGTTGCACACCTGCGGCCAGGAATTTTAACTAGTCTGGCTAAATTTGAGCTTAGCTTAGCCTGGAGAGCAGAATCTCTAGTTCTGGGACACAGTGATATAAAATATTCACAATACAGATGTCGTCTTTTCTATGCTCTGATTTCCAAGCCAGATAATGTAGTAAAAATGTGAAGCTTTTAATGTGCCCCCAAATTTTTACTTTTTTCTCAATAAATTATAGTGATACGCTGTACTTTTATATTATTTGTGCAAAACTTCCCTGAAAATTGAACGGTAACCATGGTGTTGCTATAACAAAACTGCAGCATGTTTTTTGCCACTGTCAAATGTCAAAATAACACTCTGTTTGATTAAACGTTGATTCGATTCAAGCTCGTCTTTCGTCGCTGCCTCGGAGAACACGCTAACGTCCAAAACGTCAGCTCGCAACGTGCGCTGCAGCGCGTCAACTTTTCCGCCGCGAAAACACATCAAAAGCTGATGGCGTTTGGAAAACGTTGTACAGTAAATAAGACCATTTTGATGTGGGACATGCAGGCAAACATGCTCATGGGAACAAGCTGAACCGGATCACGTAACCCTAATTAAAGTCATTCGTGTGATTTGATCGGCACCAGTTTGCGTTCTGGTTTGTGAAGTTGATGAGCCAGCCCCTCCCCTCTCCTAAAATGTGTTTACATCATTCGGCAGTTTTTTCCTGTTGTGTCATAGCTGTCCACCTGTTTAAAGAGGCTGTGACGCGTTTTCCACCTGTTTTGTTGCTGCTGGGGGTCAAAGGATCAACTTGAGGTTTTTATGACGGATTCCACACCTGCTTGTAGATCTGGGGTTGCGTCACTGCTTTTATTAAAAAACAAAGACATTGTAGGTAATATTTACAGACATTGTGAGGTCACTAGACCAACGTGAAGCAGATTACTGTACATGCAAAATTTACAGACAAATGTCGATTACTGTAAATGCAAAATGCACAGACAAAATCTTAAATCTTAGTTGTTAGTGGAATGTTTTAAAACCTCACAGAATTAGAGAAACGTTTGAATAACGCTCGTTTAACCAAGCAGTAACGTTAATACAACATCTTAAAAACTGGACATTTTGAACGTTCCCAGAACGTTTTCGTTGCTTCATGGAAACGTTACAGAAATTTTTTTTACAACCTATACTTATTAACCGGGAGTGTCCAGACACATTAGTTAAAAAAAACTGTCAGGCGCTTGAACCATCATCGTAAATCAAGCAGGAAACCTCAGAGTTCTTCAGAAGGGGGAAGTGTGTCATCGAAAAAAGGTAAACGAACAAAGACCTGCCGCCCCTGACCAGAGCAACGCTAAATCAACCCTAAATCAACCGAGTTAAAACCACACAAGAGATTGAATATCAAACGCCACATCTATTGCTGTAACCTACAGTCGAGCTGGTTGGAAATCCCAGGTTACCCTCAGATTCTCAGTTGGTTAAGGTCGACGCCTCAATCTAGGTAAAGTGTACCAGTGTTTGGACGCCTCCAGACCACATTGTGCACAGATGCTCGAGCGCTTTTGTTTTGTTTTATGTATGCCACAAACACCCAGGCTTGAGTTAGCACTTCTGCTAAACCCACAGCCGCGCATGCAGCTAAGAGTGACCTGCGTCTCGGCAGGTGTGGGTTACTGAGGTGGCATGTGCAGCTGCACAAACCTTTTGCACGGTTTCTGCTGAGCGTGTGTTAAGCGTTCCAAGAGTCAGACCACAGGAACTGAGGTGCATCTGACAGATAGGTGCTCGGAGATGCGAAACAGTTTGATTCACGGCATTGTTGGTTTGTAAATATATACTTCTCATTTGTTAGATAGTTTCAGGTGTTTGTGTATTTCGGTTGCTGGAGCACAGCATCGGTGACCCCAAGGTTGCGGGTTCGAGTACTGTTTCTAAAACTGTGCGACCTGAATGCACGAATAGGTACTTAAAAAAAGGTTAAATTAAATGTTTTAAACAAAACTTTCCATAACGATCGTAAATGTTTGCATAGCCAAGGTCACTATCGGTTATTCACTGTAGCGTAACAGAAACTGAAAAATCAAAACAGGAAGGAATAAAAGGTCTGCCTCAGGCGGAATGGGGATGGACAGCAACCAGAAGATGATAAAGAGCTGGAATCCGCTGAGAACGGAGATTGAGTTTGGAGCTCATGATATGATGTAACACCAGGCCGTGGAAAGGAGGCCCAGATGCTTTTCAAAGTGCCTGCTTTTCTTGTTTGGAAGATAACCATAGCAACAGAGGGGGAAACCCACCCAGCTGTAGGGCTGTGTTGGGCTCCGAGCCCCAAAGTCGACAGAGAGCCGCTGCTCCAATCGCAGGTTTTCCCTTGCGAGCCAAGGCTGGGTTTCATCACCAAAGAGCTCAGAGTTTAATGCACAGCAGATGTGTGGCCAACAGGAGTTGGCAGATCTCTGACAGCACTGGATGGAGCAATCCCCCCTCCTCCACCAACAAACCCCTTCCGTCAGGAGAATGCTGTGTGCGGGCTAACGTTAAGAAACCTCTCGGAATCCTCTGGAACTTGCCATGCGCTCGTTTACGAGGAAGCGCTTGAGAAAGACACAACTTCAGCGCATCACATGCTGTTTTATCAAACTGGCAAAGTTTTCAAAATACTCCCTCGGGCTTGCTCGACGTGTGCTAGCGCGCATTTTCTGCCGCATTCTTGCAGTATCAGTCATTATTATCCATTTGAAGTTCATGCTTTTTTCATTTGTTTGACAGAAATGCGCATTTACTGTACATACAGCAAGTTGCCAACATTCCATAAACTACATGCGCAATAAATGCACGGCTGCATAAGCATGCTGTAGCTGCGCCAAACAAATCGCAACTTATCAGCATCGTTGTGGTGGGCCGCGAATGAAAAGTTCGCGGCCCACACTGTCTTCCCACACGGGCTGTATCAAGGCAAATCTACAACCAGGCCTGCCAAATCAGTCGTACCAGCTAGTGTTCGATCCTGTTGCAAAACCTCCAGCTGTTACCCATAATAATCCATCAATGGTAGTGCAGAGGTGATAAAGCCCCGCCCCCAAACTCACGCCATTGGTTGAGTCAATGTTGTCATGTCAGAATGCTCAAACAAACAGGGCTGTGTTTTGAAAGCAACATAGTGTTTAGACTCATTTTGAGAATCAACCTACAGATATAAGAATTAGTATCTAATTCTTAAATATCGTGTGTATAGTTCCATTTATCCATTTAACTAAAATGAAAAACATTAAAAAATTACAAACAGTACCTCAAGTTACATTTTATTGTATAACCTTTTGAACTTTCAAACCACGCCACTTCCTACATAAACGTTCCTTGTCATTTTTCCCAAATGTTTCTGGTCGGGACTCGGCGGTCAGAGGACACAATATAATTGAGGGTCCGTAAGGCATGAACTTCCACTCGGCGGGAGCGTTCCGAAAAACAGCAGGTGGTACTGACTGAAGAAAACCACCAATCAGCACTTTGCAATGAAGTCTTGTTCCACTTCTGAAGTCTGAAGTATTCACATCGACACAGTGAAAACATGCGTCTCACTCTTTAATACAGGTCTCAGATCAGCCACAGGGTGTAATGGCCGTCACACAACTTCATTCTTGGCAGTTGACGATGTTTATCGATTAGGGAACATGACTGCTGGAGATCGCTATGCTGATGCAATAGAATGGATGGTATGGTTTAGCTGTTAGTGAACTGCTTTCAGCACGGCGCTGAAACATGCTTGTTTTTCTGCATAACTGTGGACTGAGATCTCACCACAGAGGAGATGTGGAGCGTCAGAGCGCTTCCAGAGAGACGTCAGCATCTGCGAGAGCCACTTCCTTCCAGAACAATGTTTGTCCACGCAGACGAAAGCCACCAAAACAAAAGGGCTGAGAAAACATCGCTCTGTCCAGACGGATTTACAAGCAACGAATACATTTCAGAAAATTAACAACGCGCTCTTTAATTAATTGTGAAACTTGACGATGTTTGGCCTGTGTAGACATGCAGACAGACGTGTGTCGTGCCTCACTGTTTTGTCTGCATCTTGAAATCACCCAGCTAACAGGGAACATTCTCAGAATATTGGCTAACGTTCTCTAAAAGTTCTCAAAAACTGTTTTTGCAGTAACGCTACTAGAGCTTTTTAAATGTTGTATATCATACTATATCTAAAACGTTGTTCTTAGGTTGTTAGTGGAACGTTTTAGAAACATTATAGAATAAACGTTTAAATAACATTCATATGAAGGCAGTAATGATAATGCATCTAAAAAAACTAAACGCTTTGAACGTTCCTAGAACATTCAAAATGACATTTTTAATGTTACATAATGGAACGTTCATAAAACCTTACATTGTTATCTGGATAGACATCGCCTTATTATTTTGATACCAATAATTGTACTTAATTTACATGCTTGTATTTACAGTGCATGATGAATGAGTGAAATCTCTTGAAACCTGACCTGTTTCCTGGGTGTACGTTAGCAACGCTGTTGGTTACCATTTGATTGGTGAACAGTGTGTAAAAGACACAGACTTCAGATACGACTTAATCTGCAGACATGAGATGAAAAGGAAGTGGTTACGATGCGAAAGGAAAACACGCACACCTGCTTTCACTTCGATTTTAAATGAAAACAAACTCTTATCATTGGCTGAAATCTGCAGCAGGGCGGCGCAGTCATGCGGCCGTGTGTTCAAACCTTCAGCCAGAACAAATACAAACAAAAATGACTTTAATAAAAACGGGAAAAGAGAGTTTAAACCTAAATATCGACTTGCCAAGATTGAAACTGTTACCTTGTAAGACAATTTCATTCTCCGTTTTTGTACAGTAAATATACAGTAATGCATCTTTGCTTCATGCTTGGTGTATTTATCGGTACAGTTTTACTGTAATTATTGATGTCACATGGGCGTTATGTTTTATATTTTCTTGTTAGAAATATATGGGTCTGATTTATTGGTCTATTTGCCTGATCTCAGCGAAAGCTTTATGGATGGATCGAATCACATGCTCTCCACCTCGCTGGACCTCATCATGATTCTGCAGTCCTGCAGATGTTTCTTCCAAGATAATGGTACAGCTAGAAGCCATGAAGGAATTTATCTTGGCTTCGGTTCGACTTATGAACGCATGCATTTTTTAGTTATACTGAGACTTGGAAGAAACGTGGTAGGACTTGGAAAAAGTGTCACACGAGTGTTCTTTTGGGAAGCGAGACTTTGAGAACCTCGCAATGTGTGTTTGCAGTTAAGAGAAACGCGTATTTTCTTGACGCAACAAAAACAACATCGGCCTCTTAACATGTGTTGTTGCTAAGCAGCAACTTTGTAGAGCTGAAAACATTCCACTTGACATTACATCATCAAGGCAGTTGGATGATGACATCATCAGAGAAGGACTAAAACACATCAGTAATGACACTGATGTAAGACAAGAGGACCTGGTGGGAAGCGTACGGTCCCGTTTAAACAGTGCGAGTGGGAGCCAAACGTTTTAAACACGTTAGATCAATGTTGAAGTACACAAAGCCGAACCAACATCAGATTTTAAACCAAAGTGAAGTTTTAAATGTAAACAGACACGTTCGCAAGACACGTTAAATAAAAATAATATCACCTCTGGCTTTCCACAAAACAGTTACTGTTTCATGCAAAGGAAATGATTACAGGTTCTGAAAGTCACCACGCTTCCGACAGAGTATGTTTTTTATGATGAACGTTCTCTCTTCCTCTGCAGTGAATGAGTGAGAGTGGAACGTCCCAATGAGTGATTTCAGACACATTCTGTTGAAGAGTCATCAAATTGAAGGTAATATGTGATATTGTGAGTCATTCTGGCACAGCGTTGGCGAAATGTATCAGTGACACACCAAAATGAGCTTCATAACCGTCAACTCTGTGACCTCTACACCACATCAGACCCTCCCCGCGCAATTATGCCGAGTTCTCTGATCTTACGCGAAGAACACAACAATAAATATACAGCGTTCTTTATTTCTGATGTCCCATCATGTGGAGGTTTAATTATTTGGGGACGGCGGGCGCGGGGCAGGAAGACGCTGTCAAACGGCGGATAAACGAGATCTGTTTATTCAAAGTCAAATCCCGCAGCAAGGAGCCACGTGAGGCCATTATATCGAGATACTGATCTGTGCAGTAATAAGTGCCTGCAAGAACTTTGAGGTTCCTCTGTTGTTGCCGTGCCGACTGGCCCCCCATCTAGCTGACGTGTAATTATTGCTCTAATAAAACAGCCGGTAGGTTTAAAGACACATGGAGCTCGCACATGGAACACCCAGATCGTCCGTCCTGCTCTTGACTTTGGAGATCAAACCGCTTGTAGAATCTGCTGTAACTTTGTGGTACACTCTTAAAAATAAAGGTTCTTTACAATAATGCCATAGAAGAACCATGTTTGGTTCCTCAGAAAAACATTCAGGCAATGGTTCTTAAAAGATCTCTTTCCTTCTAACCTTTTTTATACTTCAAAGAACCTTTTTTAAATACAAAGAACCTTTTGTGAAAATTAAAGGCTTTACGGATGTTTTACGGTTCTTTATGGAACCACACAGCCAAAATGGTTCTTCTATGGTACTTTTTTAAGAACGTAGTGCTACAACAAAAGACTTTATGGTACTGACAAGTCTACACAAAACACGTTTCTGTAGAGCTTTAAAAATAAAGCCTTTTTTAATCAAATGAAATGGCTTAAGTTATTTGTTTAAAATATGTTTTATTTAACTGACCTTAAAATCTGTCACTGTGACAATTATCTTTAAAGTTTAACTCGTGTAAGACTATCGTGTATTAGCATAGAAAGTGCTGTGTGCTTCACACGTTTAAACAAAACCTGAGGAAAGAGCAACCAAATAATTCATTCTGAACCACAAAACCATATTGTCAGCTCTGGTTTACCAACCATGACTCTTGGTTCAGGTTGAAACAATAAGTGAATATCAGACTAGAAAGCTGCAGAATTATTACAGTAACCAGGAAAATCTTTCCGACATTAATGAATGAATCTAAACCTGTTTATTTCGATGCATGACTTTTGCGCTTTGTGTTCTTAACTGCACCGGTTTGTTTGGTTCATAAACTGCAGGTTAATTTACGTTATTTCCACCTTGAGGGACTATGTGCGGATGTCATCGGTGAACGATTGAAGATTTATTACTGTAAATATTACAGTCTGTGCTGTGTTGCTATGGCGACTCGTGGTGTGTGTCGTGCAGCTAGGACAGAAGTGAGCTCAGAGGACACAAAAGCTGTTCGTTTTTTATGCAAACCACAGAGGAAGTGTTTATTGTGTTTCTCGTCCCTGTTGTTTATCACGCGTGTGTTTTGTTCGGTCTGAGAGCTACGTTACAGTCGATCAAAGTATGTTTTCGTGAGCGCCTGATGGTACAGCTATGAAAAACAGAGCAGTTTTTGGCTGTCCGTTACGCACAGAGGACACAGGTACTCAGAGAGACCTCCCTCAGACGCCAGGTTTATTTTCAAAACACACTTTCAGGTGTGGGAGATCTGAGGGTCGGGTGTTTTGTAACGTAAACTCGTTAGCTAACCAAATCAGTTTATTGACACGACAAGACGTAAAAAAAAACGATATCGCGTTTTCATTGTCTTACGAAGGTGACAACCATCGCCATTAGCATGTCGCTAAAGAGCGCAGGTTTTGGGTGTTGGTTGCGCAGTTGCAGGAGGTCTGCAGTGAAACTAAGGTGCGGTTTAACAGACCACACATCCTGCAGTGGCACACTGAGAAAGCATCACTTGCACAGATGTAGCCAGTGCAGCGAGCACCCACACAGCAACCAATTGTACAGGGAGGCCCGTCTATCTGATTGCACACCTTGCAAAACCACAAAAAGTTGATCTGGTTCACACTAAAAATGAAAAACACAGCTTTACAGGCGCTCGGCCTGTTTTTGACACACCGTGAGGATCAAACCGTCACACGTTCTCTCGGCTGGAAGGTCTTATCCAGCAGAAACCCAAAAAACATGAGTCAGATAAACGCTAAAGGTGATGTTTGCTAACTGCTAGCTGACGCGTCTCTTTCCTCCATGGTCATGATTTTGTTTCCTTCTAAGGTTCGTATGTGAGAGAATTTGCTAGAAGTTGTTACAATTTAGGTATGCCACACTGTCTACGCTAACAGTGAACGTTCTCAGAATGCCGGCTAACATTCTCTAAATGTTCTCTCCAAGTTCTTGCAGTAAACTTTTTAAATGTTATAGATTGTATTTCAAAAAACGTTATTCTTCAGTTATTAATGGAATGCTTTAAATAAGTTGCAGAATTAAAAATGTTTAAATAACGTTCCTGTAACCAAGCAATAATGTTAATACAACATTTAAAAAACTGGACGTTTTTGAACATTCCTAGAGCATTCAAAAGAACATTTGTATTGTTTTGTTGCTGAATGGTAACGTTAGGGAAACATTCTTACAACCTAAAACTGTTAGAGTTTACTTTGAGCACTAGACAGGTAGGAATGCAGATGTGATGTAAGGAGGGGGAAAGGGGCGTGTCTGAACTGAACCCGCCCTTCTAAAAGTCAAAATTCAATGAATGTTTGTCAGGGTGCATTGCAATGAAACCACACATAGATGTGGTTTCTATTATTATTAATAGAATTATTCAGAGCAGTGTACTGGTTCTAAGTATCTGCTGTCAACAGAATACCAGTGAAATGATCCTCATTTCTTTGAGGTTCTAGTACCAAGAACCCCAAATTTAAGAACCATAAAGCTTAACAAAGGTCTCCTATGACATGAGATATCTTGCTAGTTTGTTAGTTTCTTCGCCTAATACTAAAGAACCAAGGATCTTTGAAAATAAAAAACATTCTCCTATGGAACCGGAGTGTGAAACTTTTTGGGTTCCGATTAGAACGTTTACGTGCAAAAGTGTTAAAAAAAGTGTTTTTAAAATAAAAAAAAGGGTTTTTAAAATAAGAAGGCCGACGTGTCATGTTTCAAACGGAACGTGCCTCGACAATATCCCTGGAAACCATCAGCGATGGCCTCGGAGAAAAACCGCAGAACTCGTTGTTCCCTGGAGCTCGACTGTTTACCTGGAGTTTCCGTTGTCTGAGAGCTATAATTCACGCGAGACGAATGTGTGTCACTGCATTGTGACGTGAGGCAAACACATACCGCACTGCATTCCTTAATGACAACAGCTTTTCTTAGAACCAGAGTACAGTATGTGAGGAACTGGCAAGAAAACCGTCGGTGATTGGTTGCACCCACGTCCTAATTAAACTTAATAGACGGTTCGCAAGGTGCCAACCAAATAAACAGCTGGTGTTTGGGTACATTGTGGGCACGGATTCAATTCCTATTATAACTGAACGTTCTCACTGAGAGCTTCTATTTCTAAAGGAATGTTTTGGATTTCATGTTCTGTACTGTACATTGGTTTACCTCAGAGGAGAAGTTTGTCGAGGTTGTTGCCCGAAGGTTGCACAGAGGTTCTTTCATAACTCTGGAGATCTGATGCAGTTTTTGGCTGTTTTTGCTTAAGCATCACCATTTTCTTAGATGTTTCTTCTAAAACTGGTTAAGAAAGAAATACATACAAATCAGACCCAAGACATTGTTAAAAGTAGCTATAAAATGATGTGTATCGTAGCTACAATAGTCTGTTTTTGGATACATTGGATGAGATACGTTTGAATTCATACTAAAATCTTCAACAATAGTGACTTTTGATTGCAGATTTAGCAAATCTGAGCCCAGTCTGCGACATTGAGATATCTTCTGAAACAAGTGGACGTACAGTGTGAGTTCTCTAGGTTTATTTCTCAGGAGAAATCTCAGAAGATTCCTCCTCAACTCCATTCGCTGACCCAACCGAAACATTTCTCAGATGTTTAAGAAATGCCCTCAGTGTGCAGCACAGAAATGGCTAATTTGTGCTCGGGGTCTTTTATTTTAGTGTATACAAGACTTTATAGGCACTATGTAGTCTGAGAAGTTCAAAAGGTGAGAACAGAAAGAACTTGTGTAAGCGCGGGCTGGTGTATTTATGCAGCTGGCAGGATTTAGGGAAACACGGACATGTTTGTGGTCAGACTGGAGCATAAGAACTGCCGTGGCTTGCCTGCTTTTAAAGACTCAACTCTGTATTGTAACTCTCTTTGTCCAGAATTCCTTCGTCTGTATGAAAAGGGAACTGAATTTTGGCAGAGCCCCATGGCAATTCCTGTGGCTTTGAGACTTACACCAGTGAAACAGAGATATGTTGAAACTACACGAACGCTGCCAGGTTTAACTGCAAAACATTGAGTTTTTAATTTCCCAATGCGCTGTCTGCGGATTTATCGCTCACAACACGAATCTAAAGCGTTCTCATGTTATCAGTTCAACACAGAGAGAAAAAAAGTTGTTTTCTGATTACGAGTGAATCGCACATGACTTTCAGTTATGTTTTTATGTGTTTTGGTCAGGCTACGGTGATATAGTTGTGGTCGTTCGAAAATATGAGATTGGATCTGGTTTGTTGTCCCCGAGGGCCCAAAGAATCAACACCATGTCAAACCCTGTAAACATTTCGAAGGGGTAAAACACAGAAAATGAACAACACGTTCCCCAGAAGCGACTGACATGTTTGTAATTTCAATTGCAGGGCCTGCCGCGCTAACAGGGAACGTTGTCAGAACGTTGGCTAATGTTTTATAAAAGTTCTCTCGGTTATCAAAAATGTTCTTGTAGTAGCGTTAGTCAGATAGACATCAAAAACGTTTAATTGTTAGTAGAATTTTTTTAATGTTAAACATCATACATTTCAAAAACATTATTTCTAAGCTGATTGTTTTAAACGTTACAGAATCGAAAACGTTTGAATAACATTTTATAACCACGCACTAACGTATAAAAAACGTTTTGAACGTGCCCAGAACATCCAAAATAACTTTTTTATGTTTTCATTTCTTAATGGAAACGTTAGGGAAACGTTCTCACAACCTAACATTGTTAGCCGGGTAAGAGGACCTCAAATGGCCGTTCAGAATATCATCTGGTCGTTATAAGGGGAAAAATGTTTTCTTAATGAACTGCTGTAAATCTTATTGTAATTGTGGCTTTTCTCATTGCAAACATATTTCATAGCCAAGATCAGAAAGTGCTCAAAATGTACAAACTGCGCAATGTCAAAAGTGTGAACCGGCTATGAATTGGTCGTCTCCCGGGAGAATCACCAAACCAATTAAATCCACATGAACTGACGTAAAACGCAGAACTCAAAACTCCCCCGCGGAATACGATCTGTCTTCTGCTGTCAGCTCCTCCTCCATCCATGAGGAGATCTGCTGTACAGCGAGATGTTTATGAAACTGATCTGAGAATATACAGACGTGAATTTCTGAGTTGCTTTGTCTGTGAGTTCAACGCTTTGAAAGCATTTTAGCTGCATTTCAGAGAACTCGTGTAAATACCGGACTAATCCCTAATGCTCTGATTCTCTTTCCTACAAAAAAACTCCTTCTGTTCATCTTGTCTGTAGTAACAGAATACAATATCCGCTTGTAAATGTTGCTTCGTAGACTCGGCTTGTTGGTTCTTAAGGCAAAACGTTTAATGCTCTCGTCGTTTGTAAGTCGCTTTGGATAAAAGCGTCTGCTAAATAAATAAATGTAAATACAGACGAAGTCACAACAGTCTGTCACTAACTTCTATTCTTTAGATGAAAGATACATTGTTTAAGGGTTCCTCTTCGAAACAGTGCAGCTCAGTGCAGCTCAGTGCAGCTCAGTGCAGCTCAGCAGCTCAGTGCAGCTCAGTGCAGCTCAGTGCAGCTCAGTATAGCTCAGTTCAGCTCAGTATAGCTCAGTGCAGCTCAGTGCAGCTCAGTGCAGCTCAGTGCAGCTCAGTGCAGCTCAGTACAGCTCAGTGCAGCTCAGTGCAGCTCAGTGCAGCTCAGTGCGGCTCAGCAGCTCAGTGCAGCTCAGTACAGCTCAGTGCAACTGAGAAAGAATTGAGCTTTTAATAACATTTTTTATGCGGACGTTGGTGTTTTGTCAAATCGGAGCAAATTTTGAGACGTCATTGAGATCTGCTCCCAATTTCCCAGATGTTCTCTGAAAGTTAGCTAATGTTCTCTAAAAGTTCTGTCAGCGTTATCACAAACGTTCTTGCAGTAATGTTAGTAGAATGTTTTTAATATTATACACCATATATGTCAAAAACGTTATTCTTAAGTTATCAGTGGAATGTATTATGAACGTTACAGGATTGAAGAGGTTTCATTCTAATCGCACAAATATGTGGCATGATTTGGACACGTTTGAGTCAGTGCCTGGTCATCACTGCGCTGCTCTTCTGTGATTGGCCGAGAGCGGCCCAGCGTGCAGCAGGAAACCGGGCCAGGCTTTGCTTCCTGAGCGCTGGAGAGAGGAAGCCGTGTGATAGGCGAGAGGGAGTGAGCTAAAAATAGGGCCGTATATAAAGTCCTGCACAGAATCCCATTCCGTCTCAAACTCTCTCGCTCAACTTCTGGCGGGACTCGTGTTTCCCTCTCTCTCTCTCTCTCTGAAGCAGGCACAGCGTCGTCCTGCTGAGAAGAAAGCGCAGGTGCTTCCCAAGGTTTGACCGCGGCAGCAAAACTGCGCGAAAAACTTTTTCCAAATAAACGTGCAACGCCGCGCGCATTACTTGAGCTCATTCACACGCACACTATAATCACTTTTCCAAAATGACATTTGAAAGGGAAGGAGAAGCGAATGGACTTGTTCAGTTCTTGAAGGCTGAGAACGTGGTGTACCGTAAAAAACTCCGGGGCAATAATTTCATTATTCACTGCCAACCGCGGAACAGCTTGATAACCCAAACTGACAACCTGTAGCATACAACAGAATCTGTTGTGTACTGTAGATGCCTTCACAAACAGATGAGGAACAAAAGATCAAAGAGGCTTCAGTGTTTATGTCACTGAAGTGTGTGTGTGTGTGTGTGTGTGTCGTTCCTGGTATTCACTACGTTATGGCAACCAAATGTCCCCACAGGTATAGTAATACAAGTTCATTTGGATATGTTGAAAATCTAAAGTTGAGGTTGAGCTGTAGAGTTGGTGTAGGGGGTAAAACATACAGTTTGTACGGTATAAAAACCATTACGTCTATGGAATGTCCTCATAAAACGTGCGGGTGTGTGGGTGGGTGTGTTTATTTGTCTAGAATTGTGTTTTTAACGTGTCTAAATGTTGTGTAATGTTTAAAAATGTGTTGAATGTTTATCTGTTTCTGTTTTTCCTTCAGATTTGTGTCAACCTCAGCTGGAAAGTTCTTTACACCGGGCAAACATTTGACTTAAATGTATACAGCTTGTTAAATGAACTTTTATTGAACTAAACGAATGAAGTTTTTGAATCTTTTCGGTGGTTTAGACTTGATTCATTACTGATTCACACAGACGCATCTGGGCCAGTCTGTCCTGAAGGCAAACCACAAAAGTGGTGCCAGTTAACAAACCTGCTGAAGTAAAAATACGCCAAACACCACATGACAAATGCCCGAGCAAAACAACAAATCCACCAAAAACAATAGAATAAGTGAGAAACTAAACCAGAAAACATAAGAAGAAAACATGCTGTTATCTGCGCAAGTTAAAAATACTGCAATGCATGCTGGAAACTCGTGTATGTGCACATAATCTATGTAGCTGTTTCACTTTTTATTCAGTCGTAAAAATACGGATAATCGCGGGACGTACGGTGCAGAGCATGTATGTAGACCATACAGGTGGAATGCAAGAGCGTGTCAGAAACACAGACGTTCCTTACAGTTTGAAGCCCACAGGCCCTAAGGAGAGAACAAGTTGTACTGTACAGTAAACTACACCCTTGTCTTGCTTTCTTAAGACTCATCAACATTCTCGAAATGAATTCTGCGCCTTCCGCAGCCCAAATAACATATTGTACTTTGAAAATGAGCTGCTGAATGGCATCATGTGGTTCTTGGAAAAACACGGAGGAAAATGAAGAGGGATCAAAGCGGAATTCCGAGCAGTCACAACTGCGGTTACAGTTGTCTTGGATGCTTCTAGTGGATGCCATTCGTGCAAACATTTCTGGTTTGTTTGGTTCTCGTCGTACCCCGCTCGCACCTCGTTTGACCTCCCGCCTGGAACTTTCTCACCGTTTGTGTGTTATTTTTGAACGCTTTACAAACATTACAGAATGAAAAACATTTGAATAATGTTTATATAACTATGCAATAATGTTAATACAATGTGTAAAAAACTGGATGTTTTAAATATTCCTACAGCTTCAAAATAACACTTTTTATGTTTTTGTTACTTAATGGGAACGTTCTTACACCCCAAAATTGCATGTTTGTTATATAATAAAAGCATCACCTAATAGTCTGTATTACCTCATTACCATAAAATTGACCTGATACCTGCCACTGGGGGCGGGTGGGGGCTGAACCCCCCCTCCCTCCCTCTCTTGATCAGCTGTATTTGCAAATGAAAGCGGTTTTAGGAGCTTTACTGACACATTACTTTGTAAGGCGCTTGATACTGCAGGTACGTTTGGCGCCTGATGGCTGCTAGAATTTGAAAAAAGCACGAGGAGTCCTGTTTGTGTTTTTGTTTCGGTCTGATGACATGCAAATGCGACGCGTAAGTGTTTTCGCTTCTGCTGCAGGTGCGAGGCGCGACGTGACATACGGACGTCGTAGTAATAATTAGTTTATCATTAATATTGCGTTTATTCATATGACTTGAAAATAAGTGACGTTAATTAAACATGCTACTTTGGGGCCGCAATTAAACGGACATATACACGCAGTGGGAGCATCAGTTCCATCCCATAATAATTTCCCAAGTGGTGACGTTGCTTGGCAACCGTATACCGTGTACAGTTAGACGCTGAATCTCACCGTAAACGTTTAATAGGCAAATCAATGGCGCGTAAATTGTTTAGTTTCGAGTTGATAAATTAACGTTGCTAGTTATTAAGCACTGACGCATTTGATCATATTGCATTTTTAAACATTAAAAGCAATAAACCATAACCGGATTACTGTGACTTAATTATACAGTCTATACATTGTGTAGACCTACCTATAACATACACATACTACAAACTCGTGGCATTATTGATTTAACAGTAAAAGGCTCAAAAGTATCAAATGACAGCCAGAACATATATTAATCTATTAATATTAGTTTTGGGTATTTTATATTATTATAAAATGCATTACTGACACACGCAACAATCCCTCATTGTTATGTTATGTGCGCGCAATGGGTATCGCCAATTTACAACTTTGAAGAGCGCGTTAATATGTGTTTTTCTTTCATTCCACTTATTTCTGCAACAAAAAGCGAGAGAGAAAGAGAAAGAGAGAGAGAGAGAGAGAGAGAGAGAGAGGGGAGGGGAGGGCTCTCTCGCATCATGTTGTACTCGTTTAACTCGTTTTCACCGAGGGGGCGTGGAGTGGCTCCGCGGATTTAAAGAGAAGAGCTGTGCGCTCTCTCCATCCAACACAAGACGAAAGGCGCACACGCCGGAGAGCTGCAGATATATACCGGGGCTAAAATTAGGGACGGCTAGTGCGTATTTCCGCCGCTTCGTACAATTGGTCCAGCTTCCACTTGCGTGATATTTATAAGATAAGGTCTGCTAGCACTCATACTTGCTACATGAGTTTGAAACGCAGCGTGTAGGAGCAGAGACCGAGTTGTAGTTCACTACAACCAAAGTTTCTTTAACTGGTCCCCGTTCTCAAAGATTTTTACTCTCACTGGGACGACTGGAAATGGCTTTAAGTGGCACCATTTTGCCCTCGATTTCCACATTTTCAGCACAGAAGGAGAAATTCTGGGAAAACGTGAGTGTTTTTGAGTGTGTGGTGTTTATTTATTTGTAGTTTTGTATGCATTGTACTACAAAACATGCACGCGCGTAAAATGATTTCACAATTTTGCTTTTAGTGAATGTTACGATGTTGTTAAAGTAAGTTAAATACGCTTTGTTTTTAATTGTCTTCGTATTTTAATTATTAAATCACAGAGATGGAAGGATGAACTGGACAGGTCCGTGCATCCCAGCTGCATAGCTGACGTCCCAAACATGGACAACCTCAGCAGAACAACAGAGGACGAAGATCTCAGCAAATATCTGGATCTGGAGTTTATTCTGGCCAACACCGCGGGTTCCGAGCACCTCGGGCTGGGCATGGGAGGCGACTACCGAATGCAAGAGTCCCGAAACCTGTACAACCCACCGGGGGCTCCCAACGCGTACTCAGTGCCCGAGATCAACCCGTCACCCCCTCCGTACAGCACTAGTCTTATGGCGGAGCTTCTTCAATCTGATATTGACACATACTGCCAGCCACCTGCGCCTAATAACATACAGGGACGGTTTCTGGTCAGGTCTGTGTTCCCCAATCAGGACATTTCGGAGTGTATCAAAGTGGAACCCTGCATGGACAGTTACGGACCTGTTAGGGGGATGGTTCCGAAAGTCAAACAGGAGTCCACCGGAGCGTGCATGCGCTCGTACGAGCAGCCGAGGCTCGCCAACTCTCCGCAGGGCGCGGGCAGCATGACCCCGCCGCAGAGCCCCGCGGAGCTCATCAGCACGGACTGTCAGGCACAGATGTGCCACGCCATGCAGTTCACGCAGAGTTACCAAGGCAACGCGGGGTTCCCCCATGCCGCGCCCCCACAGATGCAGCTGCAGTACCCGAATGCGCATCACTTCAGCGTGTGCGAGGACGGACTGGGGATGCCCAACGCCAACCAGAGAGTGCTGCTGACACCCCCCTCATCTCCGCTGGAGATGGACGCCAAACCAAAGAGGGGCAGACGCACGTGGCCAAGAAAAAGGACGGCGACTCACACGTGCACTTACACCGGCTGCGGCAAGACCTACACGAAGAGTTCCCATCTGAAGGCGCATCACAGAACGCATACGGGTAAATACACGTCCCTGCTTTATCTTTGCGTCTTGCGTCTTTGATTGCTGAAATGTCATTATGTATAGCTTTAATTATAACGCTGACGTGTTTTTTTCTCTCGCTTTATCAGGAGAAAAGCCATACCACTGCAGCTGGGAGGGCTGCGGTTGGAAGTTTGCCCGTTCCGACGAACTGACCCGTCACTTCCGCAAGCACACCGGACACCGACCCTTCCAGTGCCACCTGTGCGAGCGCGCCTTCTCCCGGTCCGACCATCTCGCCCTGCACATGAAACGTCACATGTAGAAACGCACTCGAATATCAGGGACTAAACGCACTGAACCATGAACATCACGGAAGATGTTCAAAGCAGTTTTCTGTACCACATCTATTTAATGCGCCCATAAAGAGGAAACAGACGTAAACAGACGTGAACTGACTTGACCTGCGATCTTGTGCATTATGTAGCTGGTTCTACGCTTCATTTTTGACAGATTTCTAAAGAAATAACAAAGTATATTTTTTTCCAAAAAGCTTTATGAATGCCAAACAAACAAAGTTCAACTCGTGTCAGGCTGGACCTGAACGTCAGACAACTGGAATGACACAGGAAACTGTGTAATTTAACAACTGTGCCTTTTAATACACATAAACATCTCATGAGTGACATAAATATGTTCTGGCATTGTTATAACATATGCTAACGTTTTGAAAAAACTAAATAAGCTTTCTGAGACAATGTTTTTGTATTTCAAAACTGCCTTAAAAGTTGGCGCTAAACGGGCGCTAACAGAATGTGTGAAGTAATTTGTGCATTTATCCACATAAACGTTTATTTTTTAAGCCAAAAAAATTCAGGGCTTCGCGGCTGTGTTGTGTTTCCTTTTCTAACGTATCCTCACAATTTGTACGTTTTTTGTAGACTGTCCCGTGTTCAGACAACATGATAAGGGCTATATACGAGTCGAGCGAACTTTTTGTGACTTGTACATAATTTATATGCTGTAAATACTGTACTTAATGTATATATTAAACTGAATTGACGTATACACACTTGTGTCTGTCGTGGTGCTTGATGATGTTTGAGTCAGGTGCTCTCTTGTGAGCCCTTTAAAGGCGAGTCACCCGGGGGGAGTAAGAAATGTCATGTGACTTGAGGGACAAAAACAAACTATTAAAGCTGTAACATATTACTACTGCCAGCGAGCTGTGGTACGGCCTATAAATACAAGCTTTACATAATTGTTGAGACTCAATATAGCCGTGTCTGGGCTGAGGGCTAAACCACAGTTTAAGAGTCTGCAAGCATGTCTCTTTAGAAAACAACAGACCATGTGGGATATTAAAGGGTTGGGATTCTTTTTAACACCGACAATTCAAACTTCCAAAACTTTGTACTTTCACTTCAAACAGACAAATCAGGAGTTTAAAGGTTCTTGGCAACTAAATCTATGAGTAATTGTTAGTTTTGCATGCAACATCCTTTATCAAACCAAAAAAACTGGGCCCTCAAAAACCCAGGAAAGCTTTTTACTCATATTAATTAAAGGTATCCGATAGGTGAGTTCAGGTCACATGACACACATTTCATCCAATCAGCTAGACTGACCCAACAGGCCTCATCCTGCTATTGTATGATAACAACATGTTTCTCCAGTGTTTACTATGACCTGTGCAGGGACAGAAATAACACCTTTCTCTTGTTCGCTTTATTTTGAGGAAAAGATTAAGAAAAACTGTGTCAATGGATAAAAATACACACTCATATTGCTTTCAGCTTGGTCTCAGTCTCTGTTTTGGAGCCCATGTGTAGTTAAAAACACAGCCTGGTAAATGTACATCATTTCAGATTACAACATCTCCCCAATCCTTAGATGAACCTTCAGGCGCAAAAGAGATCAAATCAAGATCTTTTATGTTCCTTGAAGCGTATGCCTCAGCAAAATTATAATATTTGTGTCTTGAGGGTACACAGCAAAAACAGTTTAAAATGCAATAAATTTACACCTCTGGAAAAAATAAACCTTGTAATCCACCAATCAGAGAACAGCTAGCCTTGTAGCGTACTGATCAAACGGACCACTTCCTGTTTGGGGGTCTCCAAATCTGAGTTTTATTATTATTATTATTATTGTGCCATACGTTTAACATACCATATATAACATTAACTCGACATACAATTTGATTTATGTCATTTGTTTTACCTTTTGGGCCTTAATTTGATTGAACTGAAAAATGATCAAAAGACACTATGGTACAAAGTTGGTGGAAGTTCATAATATTGGCGTATATTTTTGTTTAACAGTTTATGAAGCGTTAGCGTAGCTGCAGAATTACACCCCTCTTAGTGGCATAAAAGGTGTATTTCCAGTGAACTTCTGCTGCAGATTCCATTGGTAAGCTTTGGAATGTCATAGGAAGAGTTTGCCACCTGCTGGATTTGACTGGGAATCGGTTAATCTTAACAGGAGGGAGTCTTGAGTGTGTTGTTGCTCATGGTACAGCACATACTGTTTGGTTTCTAGGCCCAGACCTGTTTGTAAAGAGTCATATGGGGAACACTAGTTTTTAACTCCCTTTTAACACCGAATTTTAACTCCTGCCACATTTGGACTCCCCTTATTCACCAGCATGGTTAGGTTTAGTATTAGGTTTGGGGGTGGGGTTAAGATTACGTCGTGAGGTATCAGCCTCAATGAGGGGGGGTCATAATTTGGCAGAGAGTCAAAATTTGGCACAATACCAGACACAAACCAACACAATCCAATCAAATCCAAACGTCTCTACAGGGAGGCGATAATACTGTATGTCAGCCCTCCCCCGAATCACCTCTGCGCGCAGCACAACAGAGATTGGAAGACGATAATCCCCGCGGATGATGGAAAACCACATTTATGTGACAACGTCATGGAAAGCGGCCATCTGGCTTAGATTTCCCAGCATACCTCCGTTGACGGTCGTGGTGTCTATAAGCTCACCGCAAAATCCCCAGGGCAGCCCATTCGATGGAGAGCCCTTGTTTCCCGAACCGGGCCCACCTGATTAAATACACAAATACAGCTCGAGTCGAGCAGATCTGGAGTCGCTCAGATTCGTCAACACGCTGATTTAAATCAATACTCATTCCGAGCAAATCTGCGCGCAGAAGCGTGCCAAGTTTTCCCAGCCAGCTGTCAATACGCACGGGTCCCCTCGTATCCAATCACCCAGGCGAGCGCGCACAGGGGATCTGGTTACCAGCGTGAGAGTTAATGACCCCTTCCAGACCCCTCCAAAGCGCACACACTACATGTACACATGTGTCGCATTTAACATATTCACCTCGCTCTGGTAAAACAAAACAAAGCGTTGTTGAAACGCCTGGACGGTGTCGTTTAGTCAGTAAAGGTGCTGTGTTAAAACATCCATTTAACAGGAACAAAGATGTTTCTCGCGTATTGGTTTATTAAAAATGTCAAGCGTTTACCACAGAAATGTGCAGTTTGTTTTTCCACGCGTAGCAGCCAAACGTGTTCATGCGCAAACATGTATGAAAGCACGCGTGTGGAGTAAACATCTGTCGAATTTGGAAGCCTAGCATTTCTGCCTTCATGGGCCCATTTCCACAGTTTTGATTCCCAACATCCTAGCACACACGTTAAGTAAATACTAACTCATCTCGGAATTTCCTGCGGGTATATTTTGGTTAACATTTAAGCTCCTTTTGGGTTTCAGTATTTACAAGATCCCGTTGAGCTACAGAGACGTTTTGGAGCTGCGCAAGTATCATCTGACGCATTTGTTTCCATTTACTTCCACGCTGTACGCCAGCTACACAAATACACTTAAACACAATTACATCTCACAATACAAGCGTGGATACTCGTAGCCAAGTATTACGAGCGCCATTGAATTAGACGACAAAATAGCAAACCGAGTGCTACATGCAAACGCATAACGCTTTACTATTTTTAAGAACAAACTTTGACTCTTTTAAGCCATTTTTGCAGTTATTTGTAAGCAACTACTTTGAAAGTAATTTCAGTGCATGAACTTACCAGTTAAGATCATTCCTGTAGGTGTCCAGACAGAATGATCACAGGTGTTGTTAATCAGACAACGTTTTCTGATGCAAACAGTATTAATAAACTGTTTCATAATATATAATAATGACACTGTGCTAGGTAAATCTGCAATCCGTAACTTTTCTTGTTAAAAATAAAAATGTTATTGAAGCAAGCACATACCTGTGTTTAAAACAGCCTCACTATACTCTGATTCACAACTGTAAGTTTATAGCAATGATTTACAATTTCAGCTGTCGGGTCCGATTTCCCGGGAAATGTCAGTTTGGCTTCATTTGACTTCAACATGCGTAAAAATTAAAGTACGTAAAGTAACCTGCAATTCTACGGTTCAAACACAGATGGCGATAGAGAGCCGAATGTTACGGATTGCAGCTTTAATTTGAAAGTGGCGCGTCAAAAGTTGTGATGAATACAAACGGATCAAACAGAAAGGCGACATGCTGTTAGCTGAACTGTTATTTTGTCTTTATTTCGAGAAATCAGGGGCGTGAACATTTCCAAAGGAATCTGAGCATAGCTAATCACTTTCAATGCAGTCAGTGTTTCATGTTACACATATGCAGTTACTTCTTTTGTGTCATAGTTTCATATCACAAATATAACTTATACATGGTTTCTGTATACTGTTCTCTAGGCTTTGCTCTATCAGTTTAATATCTTTCTTATTTACACAGTTAGGAATGCATTCGGCTTTGAGAGTTTAGCAGGACATACACCCTAAATAATGACAGTAACAAAAAAACAATGACTTTAATTGTTTAAAAAAATATAAACGGCACGGATCATAAAATACGACAACCTGAAATGAATTTACAGTTATTACGACAAATTAAATATACAGACTATTGCACAATGGAGGTATAAAGTACAAATACAGCATGTGGAGTGCTAAAAAAATGTCTCGGAAATGGATCAGAACAAGATTTGTTTTGAAATTCTAGTAGTTGTTTATTGGAACAGCGAAATGATAGATAAGCCCACTACCGAGATTAAAAACCAAAATCCGCTTTACAGTTTTGTTACGCTCGACTGACGCAATCAATTTAAAATTAGAGTACTACTATAGCAGGTCGGCTAAATTCACATTGGGTTTAGTCGCGTGTCAAACCACCACAGTAAAGTTTTGTAAACTAGGCCCCAAGAACATACAAAAACATATTTAAAATAAGACAAAGTAACACTGTTTAGTGTGACACAAAAATGACAAAGAACTGCCAAGCAGCTACTTGTGCTCAAATGATGATTGTAACATTAAAGAACAAACGAATTAAAAACATAACAAAACAATGACGCCACTGAAAATACGTCACAGTTGTTTATTATAACAATACACTCACATCAGCGTCCGCAATGTTGATTGCCGAGCGTCAGTCATTACTGAGGCCTAAAGTAACGATTTTACCTGTAATAACTGACCAATCACATACGAACACACTCAGGAGTTTTTCGTAATACTCTGATTCAAACAATCTGAGGTTAGATTCATCTAAAATTAGTTAATAGTACCAGTTAGACAGGTTCGCTTTAAAAGGTTATATAACGTATTAATGATAATTAAATCGTAAAAAGAGGTTTGAAATGTTCCAGTCACTACCGTCACCAAAACGTTCTAAAAACAGAATCCAATTTAATACTGACTAAAAGTTAGAGGTAAGCTAACTGTGACAAAACAGTAATTGCCTGTTTATCAATTTAATCAATGTATCAAGTTCCAAAGATGCCCTGCTTTTTACGGGTTTATGAAATATTAGGCCAAATTTGATTGTGCTTACAGCTACCATTAAAAGTGTAGTCGCCGGTTTCGTAGAATTTCCCACAAAAAATGTGTGAAAAGGCCCTCGCGCTCCACCTGGGCCCAGTTACAGATTCGTTTTCGCAAAAGCACCGTCACAAGTTTGTGCCTTAAAACCCACTCATTCGCTACCTACTACGCATTGTATCCTGACAACGAAACCGCTGATCTAAATAGCAAACAAATAAAAATAATTAGCATATGTTTGATCCAGCTAGATTTCTTTTAACACTGAAGCAAATGACAGTATATCAGTGCAGTCCGTTTATGTTGAACGCGCTCCACAAACCGATTCCGAATGTTTCTTTACAGAGTAGCAGATTATTTTAGTTTGCTCCAGTTCACATCGAACAGAGCTTTCAAACGAAACGCACATATAACAGAGATTCACAAAGCGAGTTCTTCAGCTTTACGTCACCTCAATAGTACCTTACACACGTTTAGTCTACAAGACACGGCTCTAATTCCAGTGTGTGACTGTAGCTAGAGCGGTACTGTATTATTAAACAGTAAAGTGACGTTTACAGTATGCTGTGAGTGAGTTTAACTTCCCCTGAAGAAACCTGGAATTAAGTGCCTTGCTTGAAGATGGGACTGTAGTCTCTGTAATTCAAGTATCTATTTAAACCTCACTAAGGTTTTTTTTGTGGTTTACTAGTCCATTTTCACCCACCAATCAGAGTGAGTTTTGGAGATAATGACCTGCGGTGACCAATGACGGCCTTCAATGTCCACGACTCCATCGACGCACGGTTACGTTCACACGCGCGCTCCACTACGCTTTAGATAAACACCGTCTGAGGCAATGCAGTGCATGTAGCGTGAACTAGCTGATTCACAAACCAAAGGCTGCACATTAACACAAATGGATAAAGGTATTAACTATCAGGGACTCTGGCCACATTTAGTTTAGTCTATCGTGGTCCGTTCATAGCACGCACACTAGTTTCTGTAGTGGACAGAGGGGGTGGAGCCGAGGGGAGTCGGTGGGCGGAGTCAGGCATTGGACATCTCGGCTTTGCTGAGCGCGATGGCCAGCTCCAGATCTTCCTGCTCCTGCTGTCGAAGTCTCTTCAGCCGCTCTCTCTCCGCCCTCTCGCTTTCTCGCTTCGCCCACTCCATCTGCTGCGCCTCATTCCCAAACTGAGCCGGAAAAACAGGAATACGGCACATTAACACTTGTTGGTCCTGTATTTTGCACTAGTGAATCACATGGAGTCGTGATCTGAATCGATGAATCTGAACTGACGGGACATCCGTGTGTGAACGCACTGCGCGTAATGCGCAATATGGAGTTTAAAGGTTTTCAAGTTACGAAATCTTACGCTACACAGCTAAAACGCATAGCTAGAATAATGCACGAATTTAATACTTTATTTGAACAAAAACTGCTGTTGTGTTGAAGCATCGAATGTTTGAGGGTGTCGAGAACAGGAAACGGGACCTTAAAGATCAGTGTGAAACATGCTAAAGATTGAAATATTTATATAATTCAAATTCTGCCAGGCCCATCGCAATGGCTTCATCATTAAATAATCCTCACAGACCACATTTACATGCACATGACATGTCTGACTTACCAGTTACAATTCTATTGCATACGCATTATGTTAACACATTAACCTGATTACCCTGATTAATTAACCGGGTTATTTTTAAATGACTAACAATGAACAAATAGACATCAAGAATGTTTTCTTGGAAGAATAAACCAGTATATGCATCCTGACTGGACGATAATGTGCATGTAAACACGGCTGATAGCACAGAAATGACCATCTGACACGCGCACGGCGGATATTTAAAAACGTCACATTTTGTGGACCTGTTTTTCGACTGCAAAAACGGCAACAGAAATAAACGTTTAGGTTCACACATTTTTCAGATGGATCTTACCTTAATTCGCTCGGTCCCTGCAAGAGAGGAATGAATTATAAAAAAAAAAACACAAGAGATTTACACCAAACGACCACACAACCCTCCATCAAACTGCAACCACACACACAAAGACGGAAGCTGATTGGACACCAACAGACCACTCCCACCGATGACTCGTAATGGACCTTTTTAATTGGTCGCTGATAGCGAATTATGTCATGACAGGAAAATGAACATGCATTGATCTCGTGCAGTAAGACAATGACAGAGGAGGAAAGACAGTACAAAGCTTTTCAATCAGCTATGAATTGTGTACAATCATATACAGACTTCTAACCTACGCAATATAACATGCACACTGAAGTCGACCACAAGTGAACAGAAACATTGCTAAACCATCCTGGAAAACACAAATCACAAATTACACAAACGTAATCTTGTACGATTGTACTAATTCTTCTCCTTTTGATGTAGAGGAATTTATCAATTATTTTTCATAAAAGGTTTTCATAGCTTAATTAAAAGATGTTCATCACCTTTACATTGTAATTTACATTAAAATCAGTTTTATAATTTTGTTAGTAAGACTGAATTGGGCTTGTTAAAATTGTGTCACCATAATTGTTCCAATCTTTGTTAAACTAACTATTAGCTGGAAATGTTAAGTTCCACACAAAAATCAGGAGATTGGTTTAGCAGGTCCATTGCACCCGAGTCAAGCAGAGCGACGCTAAGCACAGAGAACAGAATGAATCAAGATGATCTAACATCAAACACAATGACTCTAGGACCAAGCAGATGTGCAGTATGGCGACACGAGTGTAGACTGAACCCATGCTGAGGTCAAACACAGCCTGTACGCTGAGTAGTGATACTGACGATTCCCGTGTCAATCGATCGATCGTCCCTAATCAGTCTTAATTTGATGCTTTCTCCGAGTGTTTGAGAAGCTGTCATTTTCCAAGACACTTTTGAGATTTTCTGTCCAATACAGCTAAAGCTTCTTCTTCTTTAAGGAGGATAAACACGAGGCTTGAATCTTAAATTCAGCAGAAAGCACTAGGCTGAGATGCGGTAAAGATAATCGACGATTAAGCTTGTTCCACTGACGCTTATGTGCCACACCAAAACACAAGACTACCACGATTCTTCAAGTATGAACTTGTGACTGATAAGAGAACTGTGAGAACCACACACGCGTGTTGAGAAAGAGTCCCTTGGTTTGG
>JAZGTI010002335.1:0-36963 GCA_036877585.1 Botia kubotai
TTTTTGATAACTTCGAAGGAACGTTTAGAGAACATGTTCTGAGAACATTCCCTGCTTCAGCTGCTTTATTTTTTGTCTCGCCCTTCTGTAGAGTTTTGCAGCTCTTGGAATTCGTTTGCCTCAAGTGAAACTCAAAATATCACTCAAATATATTGTTTCTTAAATTTATTTACCTGTAAAATGTATACAGCTGATCGTAACTCAACGTCCAGTGGTTTGCGATGCCATAACCTCTCGTCTCATGAACCGTAAAATATTCATTGTGAAACTGCAGCAAAGTCAATGAGTGTTCAATCAGTGAATTCCCCTCAGCCGAGCCCTGAGTGTGCAGCCGATGATTTATTGCTGAATTAACACACTGAAGAGTTCCATTTCTCTGTTTCCTTTGTGCTCTGGGGCAGCACATCAGCCGAGCGCTAGCGGAGGTAATGGGCGCTTGTTTAGACGACCAGGGCTGACGGGCTCCTCTCCAGGGGCACACCAGCTTTGAAGAGATGATCAGGTTGACCACTTGTAGCGGTGCTTATGATTATATTGTGCTGTTGTTTTTAATCCTTCACAGACCTGCAATCCAAGCAGCCCTTCAGCCATGGAGAAATTATAATTGTTGTTAAAGGTGAAGTGTGTCATTTCTGAGCTTTTACAAAATTGCTAAAATGATGGGCCATCCACTCATGGTTCGGTCAAACCAATAGCCCCGCCCCAAACTCACGCCATTGGTTGAGTCAGAAGTTGACATGCCGGCTGCAAAAAACCAGCATTGTTTTGATTGTGCTCCAGTGTTTACAATTGTGAATTGGGATTGGGAATACAAATACGAATAATGTTAATTTACTTTGGTCTGTTACTATTAGAATATTCTAACGTGGAATTACACATATCACCTTCAAAAATATTCCATTTAAAACTAACATTTCAGAACAGTGTTTTTTAATGATTTTTTTTGGTCCAGTTAGCCCAGACATAGAGCTTTTTAACATTCCGTTTCCAGAAATGCATTTGAGCGGAGCTGAAATGCATCGTGACCTTCGCATGCTTCTTTGAACCAACAGAACTGCATGATCCAGCTTCCAGATGGGCAGAAATGGACAAAAGCACCTTAGCGCTTAACAGACTAAATTGGGGGGTCTTGCCTGGAATTTAGACAGCCATGCAGATCAGAGGAGGTGAGAGTTGCTAGTTATTAAATTGGCCAGCAGGCAGAACGTCGGGGCAGACGAGAACTCGCAAAGTGCATGGCTAATGAGCTCCGGTAATGCTCACTCTCATCTCTGATGCAGACCTTCAGATGGTGGCTGAGGAGCTCATTGTTGGTACTGACGCCAGTGCGGATTGTTAGCGAACACAAAAACCTTCATCTGAGCTTCCCCGGCTAACACACTCTCTCTCTTTCTTAATCTATGTTAATGAAGCAGAAATCAAAGCCCGAAATGTCAAAGTACTGCTCATCCTGCCTCCATCATACTCAAAGACGTATTAAAGATGACAGGAACAAGTCTAGAGAATTCCTCCACCGTGTTATATAGCCCAGAGGGGCAGTGGGTTTAGATTCCCAAACAACTGCGTTCGACTTATCTAAATATGTTTAGTTGTATATGACGGGTGTGTGGGCTGGCATATTAGCCATTTGACAAACTGTGGTTTACATACATTTACATTTGTGCAGCTGGCAGATGCTTTTATCCAAAGCGACTTCCATTGCATTCATTTTTTATCAGTACCTGTGTTTCCTGGGAGTCGAACCCACAACCTTTGCGCTGCTAGCACAATGTTCTACCAACTGACCTACAGGAACCTGATCTACAGTTCAGATAATGCGGTTTCCTGATGCATTTACTGTTTGTTCATTCGTATACCTGATTGTAGAGTTATAGTTTGAGAGCGGGCCAGATTTTCTAAGAGTAGCAGCTTTCAACCGAATCAATGGACAAGCGGGTTGCTTCCAAAATAAAGCGCAGAATAGCAGCGTCGCATTCATGATCATGCATCATAGATGTTATTGCAGCGCTGCTGTTTTGCAGTGTGTGGGCTAATCCTCGGCAGCAATGGAAGTTGAACAGGGCATACAGTCTTCAGCAGAAAGAAGGCTTTCACTGGATCAGTATGTGGCTTTTTCAGCTGATTTATAATGACTGTAACTAAAAAGGTGCTTTTTAGTAGATGCGTACTGCATACTGCGTAGTGCGCAGTGTGCATGTAGAGTTCTGTTTGACATTTCGTATGCACCGCACCAGTCTAATGTAGCATTAAAGATTGCTTTACGTTTTTATGCTAATTTTTATGCTCTTTACATTCCTTGAATAACTGGCCCAGCACTCAATACCGTACAATGTTTTATATTCATAGAAAAACTGATTTGAACGATTTTTACAAACCTTTCAAGCGTGATGTCAGAAATTGTTAGGTGATGATACACGCTGATTAAAACCAGTGTGTAAATTCAGTGTAAATGTAATGTAATTTTGTAAAAATTAATTATTTCTGGAGAAATACTACGCTTGTTTTGGTCCAATATCCAACATTGTGTAAAAGTTGTTAATTATTCATTTTTTGCAGTGAGAGAAGTATGTGTGCGTGCACATGGTTTTCTACCACTGTGGGGACCACATGTACCCACGAGGATGGTAAAATTCACACACAACTACATTGTGGGGACAAGCCGGCGGTCCCCACGAGGGAAACTGATTATGAAACATACTAAATGACGCTTTTTTAAAATGTTAAAAAGCAGAAAGGTTTCTGTGAGGGTTGGGTTTAGAGGTAGGGTGAGGGGATAGAATATACAGTATGTACAGTATAAAAGTCATTATGTCTATGGAAAGTCCCCATAAGGCATAGAATGCCAGAGTGCGTGTGAGTGCGCGCGCGCGCGCGCTTGTGAGTGAGTGCGTGCGTGCGTGCGTGCGTGTGTGTGTGTGTGAGGGGGTGTTGGCGATTGGCTGTCTGAAACAGAAGTGGTCGCATAACCTACAGATGGCAGAAGACTCCCTTTTAAATCTCATCTTTGATTAAATGTACCTGGAGGGGAAGGCTGCGGGTATATATTCCTGGACCTTCTCCCCCTTTTAATGAAGTGCAGGAATAGACTAATTATAAAACTGCAACACACTTTTAGAGACTGATGCGTTGCTTTTGTAGTACATTAGTTATACAGTTTGTCGGTAAATGCATTGGTTTGTTCGAGTAAGGCATCGCGTTTGTTTAATGTATTGCAAACGTGAAAACAGCAGCGGACATGCGTTCTACGAAATGTACTAAATGTGCACTGCATGTCAGGTGCAGCAGCATCCCGCTATTTTCTGAATGCGTTCGTTTATAAGCGTAAGCTATTGTGACTGGTGCATTGCAACCATTTTACATGTGTAAATGTTTGTTTTTGGCAACTGCATACGAAATCCAATTAAATGCATTGTGCATTAGATATGTTTATTAGCAATGCACTGGTTGTCTGCCTGCATGCGTTCATTAAAACAAGGCATTTGGTCGGTTCGTTTGAAACATTTTGAAAACTTTGCGGAATCTTGTCAGATGCATCGTGCGTTGCGTGTAATGTTCAATTGCAATACAAAAATTGTCAACGCACGAATGCGTTTATCACGCTACTGAATTCGGTAACATTCGCAAACGCGCGCTAGCCTAATTTTGATTTCCGCATTTGGCTTTTGGCGATTTTCGGTTTAATGTCTTGTGCACTGTATACGATAAATTAATCTGAAATATATAAGTGATTGATATTATAATAAGTCTTTGATCGTGGCGTATGCGTTACAGTAATTTAAAGCCGCGCAACCAACGACGCATTTCCACGAGTTGCTAAATGCAAGCGCATTTCTCCGAATGCATGCGTGTGAAAGCTGCACGCTGTGCTCGGCTCTGTAAGTGAGGAGAAACTGATAAGAGTCATATGAGGAGTACAGAGAATACTTTGTGCCCCTGTTGGCGAGATGGTTGAGTCCTCGCCAAGGTTGCCGAAGCTGGTCGCCTAAAACACCTCCTTATACATCCAGCGCCGACTGACCGAGACGCACTCCAGCGGTGTCCTCTCCTCTCCAAGGCGGGGAATATCAATTTCTTTCGGACACTTGAGAATATGAAAGGAGCTGAAAACGAGGGCTGGCATGGATTTCTAGTTCTTTCACGCAAAGGATGTATCAGACGCGGTCGTGCGAACTCTTATCACGCTAAAACAATGACGATTAAAGCTGGATTAATCGTTTGGAATATCGTGTTTACCTTTATATTCACGTGTGTTCAAGGTACGTGGCGCTCTCTGACGGTTTGGTAAGGCAGACGGGTTGCAGGTGTGTAGACGCGATGGAGAGATGGAAGAATATAGGAAGGAGTTTTAGAAGGCTCGGCGTAGAGCTGTGAGCGGGGGTAACGCTATCTGTGCGCTGGATGTGGGCAAGAATTTGAATAAGATATACATGCAGTCACGTAATGACCATGAGCTGTATGGTTGCACGTATTTCCATACAGGCTCTCTTAAGCGGGCTCGCTTTTCTGTTTCTTCATTTTGTCCCATTGCAAGACGTTTTAGTTAAAGTGTTTTTTGTTTTTTTTGACAATGTACATAAAAATGACAACGTCTCGCGTCTCAAGCATGTTTATGAGATTGTACTGCTGTTGAAGTGAAGAAAAGTGCTTAATATCTATCTATCTATCTATCTATCTATCTATCTATCTATCTATCTATCTATCTATCTATCTATCTATCTATCTATCTCCTGTACTGCTAAAACGCTTGTGCGTGGAGAAGTGAGGAGACCGTCATGTAGTCCACACACTGTGTGCTTCATGACTTCATGTTTCTACATTGTTTAATTGTAACAATTGTTGCATGTGTATCGTGTAAGTCCATGTGTCTATGTAGATGCTTTGATTTCCTGAGACAACATTCTATATCTTCATCTCATCTTCTAGTTTCCTTGATTGTGTGGTACAAGGCTGTTTCATTGCATTTATTCATATAATGTGCTGCACAGTTTTGCATTGCTTGTCTGCAGGGTTTTGCTTTGATTAAAAACCATCCCAAGTTTCATGGGCAAAAACTCAGAAATTATTTATGTAAAGTACATTTTTTATTATGTTATGGATCGTCTTGTGCGTCTGGACTGCAGACAGTGAAATAAACACATACTAACCTAACGGAGAGGCATAGTGATGGCTCAAACCCACCCGACAGGAAACATTCTCAGAACGTTGGCTGACGTTATCTTAAAGTTCTCTCAAAATGATCAAAAACATTCTTGTATTAACATCAGTAGAACTATTTTGAACACCATATATTATATGATATAAGTTATTATTATATTATATTATGATATTATAAGTTATTATATTATATATATATATATATAAAGTGGTTAAATAACATTATTATAACCAAGCAATAACATTAACACAGTGTCTAAAACTGGACGTTTTGAAGATTACTACAATTTAAATAAAAAAATTTTTTAACGTTTTTGTTTCTTAATGCAAACGTTAGGGAAGCGTTCTGACAACCTAAAATTGTTAGCTGGGAAACTGCCCACTGGAACAGTTTGTCTTGTAGAGACATGCGGAGCAACAGTAACATGTTTGACTTTGGTATAATCTTCCTGTCTGATATATAAAGTGGCACGGTGGAGAGTTTACGCTTGTCTGTGCAAATGAAATGAGTGAACAGAACACACGAACGCAATGGAGTTCTTTTATTGATCTATTTGTTTATATTGCAAATGCGAATTGAATCCATGCTGGAAGCCATATTTTGCGCCGCAGTCACTGTCAGAAAGCTTTGCACGACTCTGAGACCTGAAGCAGACTAGCTGGGTAAAAATCATTCGTGCAGCTGCTTAAAAGCATGACTAAGTTAAACACGTCAAACACGTCACATCATTGCTGCTTTACTAACAAACGTGTTTGAAACCGCTACAGCGTCCCCTCCTATGCATTCACTGCTGAGTGACTTAGTCTAATGGAAATCTAATGGCAATTACAGAGTGCGGTAATGGCATCACAACAAGGCATTGCCCTCCCTTACTCATTTCTCTGCTTTTCTGTGTATGCACGTTTGCAGCGGGGCATTCCGCATGCTAAATCCATCATTACGTTCCTCTCGGCGCAGGTAAATGTCAGACGGTGTTAAGATTGAAATGCTGTTGGAGAACAAGCATGATTACTGTAGATCGGCTTTGAGATTTGCTCTATTCATCATGTCAAATGGGTAAATAAAGGCCCTTTTTGTGAATGCAAATATTCTTCTTTTAACAGGCTACAGCGTTGAGCCTCGGGCGTCGCAGTCGCTGCTTTGAAGTTATTCCTCATATAATGTCCTTGACCAAACAAACAGCTTCGTTATCCATTTTTAATAAGAGACACTTAGAAAATTGGATGGTGTGTTGAATGGAGAGGCCAGTGAAATAACTTTTCATCAGATTTGAAATTATTGATCCTGGTCCCGCTCAGTCGGTTCTGATGTGGATGGCCTAGTCATTTTAATGCTACGGTTTGCTAATAGCTTGACCGTTAACAGATATTCTGCCTGGTACAGATAAGCAGGGCACCTTCATTAGCTCATTAAGGAAAGTCAGGAATCGCTAGTGCCCAAACATTTCCCAAACGTTTTCTCGAAAAAAGGCACGCAACAAAAACATCAAAAATGTTATTTCGAAAGTTCTAGGAGCATTAAAAACATCCAAAGGTTCTTTGTAGTGGAAAAAGGTTCTTTAGACTATATAAAGGGAGGAAAGAATGGTTCTTTAAGGAACCTTTGATGGAATGGTTCTTTGGGGAACCAAAAATAATTGTTCTGTGGCATTTCTGTGAAGAACCTTTATTTTGTGTAATACGGAAAAAAATTTGAGAGCTACAGTGGAGCTGGAGATAGTCAGTGTGTTTTGTTTCAGTGCGTCCCTCACACAGAACCTTCAAAAGATTCCAAATATTTGAACTATCACTTGCGTGTGGTTCTTGAAGCTTGACGGAACGTCACCGCGGTGTGCCGATTGTTCCTAGTATTCCACAAAAGGGTAACAGCATATGGGTTTAGAATAACAGTATGGTTAATGTCTAGTTTCAAACACTCTTTTCTGTTGAGTGGGACATTGGCCAGCTCATATACTGCTCAGAAACTGTCATTATTTTCGTTCTGGCTGACGTCTCAAGGACACTTGCTTGTTGAATAGCACACATCTTGTCTCTGTATTTTCACTTTAGCCGATGATTGCCTGCAGGTCAGAGGAGGATATGGTGGGGTTCAGATAGCATGTATGTTCTTATGTATTCAGCGCCGGTTCTGCTTCTGCATATGGATGTCTCTCTTGCATGTTTGGATGCAGAGTGTAGCTTCTCTGCATCCAAACAGAGTCATGGGACAGTGCAGTGGCTAAGGAACGCATTACACAGTTTGGGTAAATTAATACTGATGGCAGCTGTCCTCTATAATTTAATTGATCCCTTTAGCTATAAACCCTGAAAAACATTTAATTGCTTAGACTTTGTTCTTGTAAAACTCAGGAGACGGGGTTGTGTTTCATTTTAGTCTGAACTTGGTCTCACGTGTAAGATTGGTCTCATTGAAAGCTCTAATATTTGGTTACAACAAATTAGGAAAAACCTAAAGGAGACACACGTAAGATTACTAGAAGTTTTCTCAGGAAAAATAAGGAGAATTAGGCATGGAATTATAATTTAATCTTCTTTTAACCTTATGGATGATTATAAGAAACAATTGACATATTAGAAATCTTATTATTCCTTGGGGGACATTAATAAACCAGTTGTTGACATATGGTGAAAATACAGAACTGTACAAATGAATATGGATATTATAGCTCAAATAGTTTAAACGTTGGCTAATGTTCTTTCAAAGTTATCAAAAATGTTCTTGCAGTAAATATTTAGCGTTTTGGTTACTTAATGGAAACGTTCTTATAACCTCATTGTTAGCTGGAAGATTAAAATCTCTGATTTTGGATCGCAGACTTGTCATATATGAGCACAGTTTGAGACATTGCTGAGATCTCTCTCTTAACTCTCTTGCAGAATTAGTGGGACCTGAATCAGAGAAGCAGAAGATCTTCAGCAAAACTCTCCATTTGCTCTCTGTTGAATCTGATTCGATGTTATGGAGAAACATTTGAGTTATGAATATGTCATTTGTTATGTTTCTTTCTTGTGGGACCAGCAACAGGACCAAAGCTGAGCTACATAGTGGGTTGTATTGGAGTTGAAGGTTTTTGGTATATTCATGTGTGCTCTGTTGGAGATTGTAGTGTCATTAAACCATCAGGACCAGGTGCCCTCAAACCTTTGATTTTGTAAGTTGGAGAAGCGATTTTATCGCCGCCACTTTGACGTCGGCTTGCTGTGTTTTTATTATTTCAATCCCAGCGAATGATTCAGGTCGACAGCAGGTCGCTTTCGCTAAACGAGCCAATATTTAAAGTGTTTTCTGCTTGATCCTGATACCCTTAATTCAGCATTACTTTTAGGCTGAAACACGAAGATCGTTTTTTAAAAACGGCATGACCCTCACGTTAAGCAGGGCACGAGGCTGCGAGGAAATTAATTTAATCAGTCAAGCAGATGAAGTTTTAATTGACATTGTGATCCATCATCAACCTCTTCGTCCTTATCAAAGATAATTGACTTGAAATGTCGCTCCGATGGCAGATTTGTCTTGTAGCTATTGAGCTGACTTTAACTGTGTTCTGTAAGTATTGCCGACTCATCTCTCATTCGACTGATGATTAATTGGCGTGTGTAAAGACATGTTCATTCACTGTACTTTGATATGCTAGACTGGCTTTATCCTGTAACCTGACGTGAACGACATTTTCTCGGTTAGGACAAGAATTCAATCATTACAGAAGTTTTAATTATAAAACCTGTTTAGCGTGAGAGGTTACCGTTGTGCCAAATTGAACTTTAAATGTATGTAATGTATTTAAAGGAGATTCACAGTACACTTGCTGTTACACAAACCCAGCTTTACACATGTTGTTTGTCAGAATGTTTTAATGTGTACGTTTAAATTGTGTATTTGTCAGTATTTATGTTATATATATATATATATGTATAGTTAATTACTCTGATGTCAGTCGTGTAATACTGTGGTCCTGTGAGGCACAACATTCATTTCTTATGAAATACTAGTTAGAATGCTAAATGCTTGTAGTGATTTCATTGGGCAGTGCTAAACTCGTGTTGTGTGTTTGTTAGCATGTTCTAGGCACCAGAGAGATGCTGCTTATTGTTCCAGATCAACCATCAAACCAAACAGGTGTATATATTCTTACAATCTGGTCCCTGGATATGGTTTTAGCGTCAACAGATTAAAATTGTCAGTGTGATCACTTAGAAAAGTAATTGAACACCTTTTCTCTGCAAGCTTCGCTTTGGGAGCAGCTAGTAATTTAAAAGATCCCAGATCAGTGCAAGTCTCTTATACCCTCAAAAATGAGCTGCATTAACAGATTTCTTTTAACAGTTGCCTTCTTACCTCGTACATGTACTGCATTTTAAAATCACTGCATTTGATTTGTAAGGTTCGCTCGCTCACCCGGCTAACAATTTTAGGTTTTAGGAACATTTCCTTAACATTTCCATTAAGTAATAAAACACTAAAAATGTTATTTTGACTAATGTTATTTTGTTACAAGAATGTTATTCCGACTTTTTTAATTCTGTAGCATTTTTAAAACGTTCCGCTAGCAACCTATTAAGAATGACGTTTTGATATACTTGAGAACTCGGAGTTCCCTGTTAGCTTGGCAGCTGCACACCTTCTCTGCTCTGCTGTCTAGCGGTGCTTCACGGTTCTCACCTGAGAACTCTTAATTGGCAAACACTCCTCAAGTTCATTACACAAACTGCGGCTCGTTCCTTTTTTCGAGAAATTCCTTGTCTTGGAGAGCAAACGCTTTCTGTCTGTCCCACAAATTGAATAACAGATGGCAGACCAGGGCGATCGTAATTATTCACTAGCAAATCAGGAGAGCTTTCTTGTTTATTAAGCACAACGGGGCCAAAAGTACAACCACTGTCTGTCATAGAAGAACAGGAGCTTCTGTTAATTGACTCTAATGTAGTTCGATAAGTTGTGTTGGGGTGTGCAATTTAACCCCCCCCCCTCCCCCGAAGACCACCCGAGTCAGCGACAGGCTTTTTAATGAAAAAATTGTATTGTTTGTGATCTCAGTAATGTAATTAGAATAATGTTTTAAATTTTGATTATATCAGCTATTCCCTGTCCAATGATTGCTTTCTGTCAAAATGAATTAGCTTTGATCATCGCCTTAGTGCTTTCCCAAACTTAATTTAATCTAGATATATTGCTTATTTTGCACGTTGCTTGTAGTGTATTAGGTTTAGAAATTCTTTGGGCACTTTCCACTTTACAGGTCGGGTGGGATACAGCCGATCGCATACAAATAACAACATATCAAAGCCATCGGCATCTGCAAACAAACAACGCAAGAGTTTTTCTCAAAATTAGCTTTAACCCTCTGGTGTCAAGTTGGTTTTAGTGGCTGTTTGAAGTCAGTTCCCCTCAAGTTCATGGATATGTTCCAGCAGAATAACTGCAGGTGTATTTGAAACACTGTCTGTGGACATTACTTCTGAAACCAATGTCATTCAGTGACGTGTTGTATTTGTATGAAGAGATCTTCCAGAGAGAACTGCTTCCAGGTCTCGTCTAATGATCCAGTGAGCTTCAGAGATAATCAGGCAAATATTTGATGACTACAGCTGATATATCTCAGTAGCAATGGAATTGTATGTTGAAATAAAACTGGGCATTCACTTTTTTCATTCACTTTGTTGGTTTCTGACACGGCTTTAGACAAGAACATTATTTTTTATAACCTAAAACTTAATACATTTATTTGTCAAATGTTTTGATTAACAATGTACTGGGCTGTCTCGAGAACTGTTCCCAGTTTCAATGATATTTTGTCATCTGTTGCAATAGCAGTCATACACTTTTAAAAATGAAGGTTCTACATGATGTCATAAAAGAACTGTTTTTGTCTGTGTGTTTCCGTAAAGAACCATTAATATCTGCAGAACCTTTCAGTGTAAACAAAAGGTTCTTTGTAGTGGAAATGATCTTTTAGGACTATAAAAAGGTTAGAAAGAAATTCTTTAAAAAAACCTTTGATCGAATGGTTCTTTGGGGAACCAAAAATGGTTTGTCTATGGCATCCTTGTTTAAGTGTGGTTTAAGTGTTTGAATGCATTTATTTTTGGCCTGGTGTATGTTATAATTGGGTTTGAAAACTAAAATGAAGACACTGACATTAAGAAAGTAACTTTTCTTTGGATCTTAAGCCGAATGTTTGTCGTGTTTCTTGGCTTCAGAGGGCCATCTGTCGTGTTTTGATCAATGTCACTCATGCTGAGATCCCTGTTGCTTCATCTACCCGTCTGCCTGGTTGCAGATCAATACTGGCTTTCGATTCTTAAAGTCGTTAATAGTTTGTTTTGTGATTCAATGAGTCTCTTTAAACAACAGGAGAATGTCAGGCTGCCTTACACGACATCCGACCTAATGTGACAGGTGTGATGGAGAATGATTGATCAAAAGCCACGTGTCGACAGTTGATTGAGTTCATCATGTGATCTCCGAGTTACTATAAACCTGTTATAAGTTGGAGGTCAAATGCATGTTACCAACATTTTTGTTTTAGGTTAACTGTTTCTTTAATATCTAATGTACATAATCAGATATTAACAGCATTATATTTAAATACTTTTCTTGTTTGTTAGTGATGCAAAGACAAAAAGAAGTGTAGCCACTTAAAAAAATGACACTTTAAAGCTGCAATCTGTAATGTTTGCCTCTCTACCGCCATCTCTGTTCAAAACATGAAATTGCAGGTTACTTGCAAAGTTACGATGTAGTTTAAATTCTGAACAACTGCTTTGTAAACAAACTACAAACGCTGCACCATCTACAGTATCCGGACATGTAATATAGTATCCAGATCTTCTGTCTATTTCGAACATATCCTACAAAATCCAACCTGACAGCTCAAATTAAATATAAATCATTATTATAAACTGTACATTGTGAATCAGGGTAAGGAGATCGTGTTGAACACTGATCTGTCATGTACTTGCTAAATGACAGATTTTTGTTCATTTTTAACCAAATAAGTTATGATTTGCAGCTTTAAGCTACTGGATATTGCATTCTCATCTGCAAGAGTCGTGTTTTAATAGTTGCTGTGTTAGCAACCTTTTTTTAGCAGAATTGGCTCGTGAACATTTAGCTTCTAGTTGTCTCTGCATATTAATATGGAGTAAGAAAAAGCATTTTAACATAAAATATTAAATTGGTAAAGGTGAAGTGGCCCCAAAATGATTTATTGCGCATGTCAGAAAGGCTGTGGAAAATGGTCATATAAATTCAACGACAGTTTTTAGTGCAAGAAACTACACTAACATTATAAGTGGACCTTAGGGGTAAAGAGTAAAATGATAAAAGTGGTAAGTAACATACCTACCAGTGAGAACCAATGAATCAGGTCTGTTTTGTATTACGTTTTTGCACCTAAGCACCTTGTGCTATGAATCACAGAGATACAGCGACCCTTCAGGAGAGCGACAGCTTTAGTGAGACGTCCACTTATTACAGTATAAGTGACTTGAGCTTGTTTTCTTATGAACTCTTATGAATTTGGTTGTATTTCAGGCTTGTTTTCAGAACACAGTATATATACAGAGTACTTGCCGTTGCTTGACCTCACTGTACAGCACAATAAAATGTGATGGTTTTGGAAAAAGAATTAAGCATTGTATAATTCATTTTTATTCAATTAAAAACTTACAATTGAAAATAGTTTTTTTATCCAATTACCCAGAACAGTAAAATCCAGCACTTTTGTTTTTGGTCCATCTGTTTTTGGTTTAGTTTGGTAAGGTAACCCTGCCAACAATTTTGGGTCGTAAAACGTTTTTGTAACGTTTTTGTTTCGAATAACTTTTTCGATGTTGTATTAATGTTATTCATTGGTTATAATAATATATATATTTTTAAATTCTGTTAGGTTTTAAAATGTTCCACTTACAACTTAAGAATATTGTTTTTATACATGATGTATAACGTTAAAAAATGTTCTACTTTTTTGTATAACTTTGAGAGAAACCTTTAGAGAACGTTAGCCACTGTTCTGAGAACATTCTCTGTTAGCTGGGAAGTGGCTTATTTTGGGCTCGTTCTGTCAGACCAGGTTGTTTGTTGCACGCTTGATCTGGCAACACATAATGTTTGACATGCTGTTCCCGTCACATCTACTGTAAAAGATTTAACAGTCTGAGGGAACGTTGTTATGCTGTTGCCGGGCATTTTTGAGCTCATCAATTCCGATTTTTTTTCTGGCCATCTGGTTATGTGTAAAGAAATAAGATTGAGGTCTATTGTCATCTCTGCTTCGCTTCTCTAGTGGCAAAACAAATCAGTCTTGATTGAGCTCTTGTCCGACTCTGAGGACGGCTGCTGGGTGGGGACGTCGTGTTAAAATCGCCGGGGAAGCAGCTGGGCCCCATCTCTGCCTCGCGTTCCTATTTGAATGAGATTTATGTGTTTAGATGTTGATTCGTATGAATGACCCATTTTCTCTGCTCTGTGATCGCAGCGTGATGTTAATGCTGTTTCTCGTAGCAATTTATAGGCCCGATAGCGGGCGCGCCGCCATTAGGGTGTCAGCGGTCAGCGGTCAGCCGCGGGAGGGCAGCGTATAATCAGAATGATTGGTGCATGAGACGACACGTCCCGCATTGAAAATAAAGCAGACATGAGAGGCTAGATAAAATGTCTAAATGAATTTGGACTCGCATTATACGTTGCGTTATATGATGTACTGCATAAGACAGAAACTGTCAAACCACAAGATAAATAAACAAACAATTGTAGCACAGGGCGAAAATCTTTTATGTGTGGCTAAAACAGGTTTACACCACGATGTTGATAATAACAGTGTACAGTATCCATACTGTAAAAGAAGAGTTAGAAACCGAGCTTGTTTTTTGCCGTGCAATATTATACACGCTCAGTGATGGCCTCACTAACAGCGCATGCAGCATTGATAGTCTGACTGAATCTAGATCGTTTATATTCTGACCTTTGGGGTTTTGCTTCCTATCAGTGTAGAATAATTAGCATGTGGATGTAAACTGACTTACCAACTCCTGGTCACCTTTTCGAGCATTATAAAATTAAGCATTCAGTACAGTAACCCAGAAGTCACTTTATGTATATATAGCTGCAGCTGTGTTGTGACTGCTTAATGCATCGCAAAGCAGTTGCGTTGCTGCTTCACTTAATGTGTCTAACTCGTGTTTTTAATTCCTGGACTTGCATGCTTTGGTGCATGTTTTTCAAGATGTTTATCTTCATAATCTGTAGTTAAAAGATGTATTCTGCCTTTGATGTGTTCCTGGACATCCACTAACCTGCAGAGTTTGGCTCCAAGCTACTCCAGCACACCTGTGTGGATGTTTCTAGCTGCATGTGCCAAGGACCTTGATTAGCTGCTTCAGGTGTGCTTCTATGAGGATGGAGCTAAACTCGTTGGAGACTTCTGTCCTTGGAGTTTTAGAAGGGTCTCCAGCACGTCTCACACTGTGCTCAAATTTGTTAAGACACTAACATCTGCAGTTAAAAGTCACATATTATTTAATATCAACTCAAACATTTCATATCCGATTTTTCTGAGACTAATTGATGTTGGCTTTGGAGAAACATCTGATTCGGGGCCAAACTAATTAATAGTAGTAGAACTCGATTAAGTCGTCTATTAAGTCATCTAAGCTATGAAAGAGCAACCTCTGCTCCAGACATTTTCTCCTGCATGTGTACCACTACAGCCCCATCTTGCACTTCAATGACATTAAACCAAAGACGAGTTTATTTGAATTACTAAATATAATTTATCCTTACGACTAATTGAATAAAGAGTGGACAGTCTGAAATATTTATTTTTTTCAGTTTAGTTTACATAAATGTAATACATAAATGTAAACTAAAAAAAATAGTTTACATTTATGCATTTGGCAGACGCTTTTATCGAAAGCGACTTACATTGCATTATACTACACATTGTTTCTGAGTATGTGCAATCTCTGGGATTGAACCCATGACCATGGCGTTGTTAACACCATGCTCTAACCACTGAGCTACAGGAAAGCTTTTAATGTTGTTTAATGTTGAGACAATAATAATGTTGAATAGTGTTCCTGTAGCTCAGCTGATGTTAGCAGCGTAGAAGTTGTGGGTTCGATTCCCAGCGGAGCACACGTACTGACAAAATATACTGTGAGTCACTTGGATAAAAGCGTCTGCCAAATGCCTCAATGTAAATGACACATTACTGTAAGAATGTTTTTTGATAACATTGAGAGAATTAAAGAACGCTGGCCTACGTTCTGAGAACGTTCCCTGTTAGCCGGGTACCCCCTCGATCCTGTCAGAGTACCCCTGCTTGGGAATCCCCTAGGATTGCGCCATTCTGAATGACTGCGTTTTATTCAACACTTAAATTGCCTGTGTGGATATAAGCGGCGACGATGTCAACAAGATACGAGTTGTGCTTCTGCCCTTTCAAACAGAAGCTGAATGCCAAATGGATCTGCTCAGGGCTCTGTATCAGCCCTCTCTCCACCTTCTCTACCTGGACTGAAGGCAGTTAAGGACCAGAATCACCTCGTGATGCGACACTAATAATGAAGACAAAAGCTGATTTTGTTCATGATTGCCTCCAATTGCAGCTGCCTAGAAAAATGACTGGTTTAGTATTATTCAGACAGAATTACCCTTTTCACCACAGATACGTAGATGTCAGAGCTCTCTGCTGTAACACTCAAAAAATGAACGTTATGAAACGGGCACTTCCAGCTCATGGTTCTGATTGGATTGGTTGAACGGCTAATATGTATTCTATTCCGTTCTATAGTGGCAATTTTTGTAGTAAAATTACATTTAATTATACTGACCTTTTGAGGCGAATTACTTGAATACAAGCAAAAAAAAGGTATCGAAATGAAACTAAAATCTGAGGCGTTTTTGAAATCCAGATCATTTAACTGCACAACGTGTCTCGACTGCATTATTTCTTTGATCTTGGTGCGCTTTTTAGAACATTTTTAAAACCGTGATGTAACGTTACTGCAACCGGTTTGTTTTTTTTATATTTTTTGTGAGTTTCTGTAAAACCATTTTGTTCTCGTTGGATTTTCTCATGTTTGTGTGCGCGTGTGTTTTGTTAATTTCTATAAAAGGTCTGTGGGAAAAAACACAGGGCATTTGCATAAATTTCAAAGACTTTGGTGCTGTTTTGAAAATGTTTGTTTGATCTTGGGCTTCTGAGCCTAAAACCAATGAAGTAATGCCTTCTTGACTTTCCTTCTAATGTCATTTTGACAATAGCATGCAATGCAATAGCAACGCAAGAAACACTGTCTTCGAATCAGCCTATTAAAATGCATAGTTTCTGCTACTGAATGCTGATTGGCCAATACAGCGTTCCAGCCATGTTAAAATGTAATAACAGTAAAGAACAGCTTTGCCGCAAAACATCCATTTACTGTAACACGGCACAGCACTTTGGCAGATTATTTTTGTAGTGCGGTAATGGTCTGTTGTGTTTGAGTTTTACAAAATTGTATTACAGAAATTTTTCACTGCACTGCAGTAAAAATGAATATATTACGGTAACTAGAATCATACAGTAAATGTGCTACATTGAAATCGTGTTACAATGACGCAGACATGTTTTTGCATGCACGTCTGTGTCGCTGGAGTTGCAAGCGTTTCTTCTGGATGCCTAGAGTCTGTTATTATGTCCGACTGGAGCTCTGGGTGGTTGTGAGTCGACTCTCAACAGAATTCGTTCTCTCTGCTCTCCTGGCCAACAACAGAGAGGGAAAAAATCTGTGGAGAAAACAAGATCCTTTATCTCGGAGAGTCGGAAAAGCTAATTATGCCTTAAGGGAAGCGGAAGGGATAAATAGCAGAGCTCAATTAATGCTGGTTGTCATTACCAGTCTATTTGCTCAGGTTGTCACATAAAAAGACACTAATTTGAGTGTAGCAGGTGGTAGATGCACACCCACAATGCTCGGCGGGTTGAAATATGAGAAACGGTCATTACATGACACCACTGTCATTTCCAAGAACAACCGTGTAATGACGGTGACTCAAACGTTTGACACATTTATAGTATTTCATGTCACAAACAGACCTATAGGAAGACCAGAAACGAGCACTATTTGGCTAATGTGAGCGCAAAACGTCAGATGTCACCATTTGTTTTGTTTTTAGACAGGCTGGAATTGTGTTGTGGAGAGGAATGCTAACTAGCTAAACAAGAGTTTCCCAAAAGACGTGTAATTGCTCCGAGGTGGCCGTAGCTTTCGCGGCTCACAGAATTTGCTAAATTTGATCCGGAACCAGCGGTGTTGTCAGTAAGCAGTGGGGCATGCTGGGAAATCATACATTTATTTTCTTCACAAACTGTGATTCGTTTGAAAGTGTGTGCTGCTGTTATACAGTATACAAAATAACATTCATGCATAACTCTTTGATATATGATATATATAACGTCAAAACATTCTATTAACGCTATTGCAAGAATTCTTCTGATAACTTGGAGAGACCATTTAGACAATGTTAGCCAACGTTCTGAGAACGTTGATGTTAGCTGAGAATATTCAATATTGCTTTTTAGATGTTCGTTTATATCTTATGCTTTGGTGTGTCAGTAGGAAACATCAAAACCGATACTGAAACATTCTTTGATTTTCACTGTTAAAATCAAGTGAGATTTTTGTTCTACAACAGACGGTGTGGCCCACACAGAGATCTGATCCATCATCAAGCCTGTCTGGGATTACATAAAGAGACAGAAAAACGAAGACAGCCCAGATCCATAAGAACTGTGGCACATCTCCAAGGCGCTTAGGACAATCCTCCTGGAAACTACAGCACTGAAACGCTTTAGGCCAAACACTGTAAAGTGAGACTATTGTCTGAAATAATGTTATGAATATATTTTATTTATTCATTCTGTCACCAGATAAAATCTACAACTAAATCAAAACAGGTTGGTTGCAGGTTCGTTGTTCCAAGCGTCTTGAAGGTGTCGCCTTAGTTGTTCTCAGTTCTTACAAAAAAAAGACTTGATTACAGTTAACGGCTAAGAATCTATACTAATCTATAATCTATATTAATCTATAATCTATACTAATCTATAATCTTATGACACACTAAAGATGAAGTTATCCATAAACAGCTCAAATGTTATTTTGGTCAAGCATCTAATGTGCGCAAGACATTTGCAAGGTACTGGATGTACTTTAACCTTTGTTTTCTTTCCGAATATTATGGGTTATTCAGAAATGCGTCGCAGGAAGTCATTTGACTTGTGAGTGATGTTGACTGTTCTCATTTTTCTGTGATCTGTGGCCGTGCACTAATACTTCATTCTCTTTCTCCGTCTTTTTTCCAGGCTTCATTTTTACATGTGGTGGGACATTAAAGGGGAAAAATGGGACCATAGAAAGTCCTGGTTTTCCTCACGGTTACCCCAACGGCGCGAACTGCACGTGGGTTATTGTAGCAGAGGAGAGGAACCGAATTCATATAGTTTTTCAGTCCTTCGCTGTGGAAGAAGAATATGACTTTTTATCTTTATATGATGGACATCCTCATCCGGCCAACTTCAGAACAAGGCAAGTATTTTTCACAGGCATTGTGAGGGGCACCTAAAGTGGGTCCTACCATGGTCTTGCATTAAATGAATCAACATGAGGATTTTGGGGCTTTGGCTTCATGTGTTAGTTTATTATTGCATGGGAATATGCCTAAAAATTACCCCCTTGTGTCCAATCCTAACTTCCCGTTTTATAGGAAATTTAAATAATGTACAGTTAGGAGCCTAGATTGAAGCAACGATTTTTTTCCCCAAAAGTTTATTTTTTACGGAGATGATCAACTGACTGTGCGATCTCAGCTAACATAAAGCGTTCTCAGAACATTTGCTAATGCTCTAAACGTTCTTGCAGTAACGTTAGTAGAATGAATTTTTATATATATATATTGTATATAAAACAGGTATGCATTAATACAACATCTAAGAAACTGAACATTTTGACTGTTTCTAGAACATTCAAAATAACATTTTTAATGCTTTTGTCACTTAATGGAAACGTTAGGGAAACGTTCTTACCTCCTAAATTCGTTTGCTGGGTTATTTATTGTGGCTGCTTACCAAATAAATGGACAGAAATATGAGACTATGAGAAACTAGCACAGTTAATCATATATTTAGTAGCATTATACAAAAAATGCAGTTAGAATAAAACATTTGATGAACTGCTATCAGGTTATAGATCGTTATAAACTCGGAGACTATAAATGTCATACCGCAGTGCTCATTTATGAATTATACATCTGATTACAGGCATTAAATAGGACCAAAAGGCTTAAAAGCACAGAAATTAACCTGCTGTAACGTTCGTCTAATTAAAGGTTAAAACAATTATTGCAACAAATCTCTCCCTCTGTTATGAACAACAGTGGCAGGTTCTCTGCTCTCCACAGTGTGCCAGGCTGAAACGACTTCTCACTTCTGGTGATTATAATGATGGAAAGTATTTGTTTTAAGTCAATCTGGGCTTTCAGAGTTCCTCTATTCAAACATTGATGAATTATTGCACTCGTATGGAAAGTCATTTCCTGTATAGAGCAAAAAATAAAGTGAAAATCTCATTAATTTTCTCCATTGAAAAAGTAATTTTCAGCTGTAAGGTATAAACCTTTCAAATCAGTTTCCTTTGCTATCCCGTAGCTTATATATTTGTGTATTTTGCCGTAAACTTCAAATGTATCGTATACTTAAAACCAATAGCATAGAGTCAATCGTTTTATATTGTGCCATCTCTTGTGATTTGATTATGTCGTTTGCAATGCTCAAGTTTAAGTGCACGGTTTTGTACATTTTGTCTATTTATGCGATGTTGAGATTCATATTAATATTGACTTCTTTAGAATGCCTGCGGAGACATTTTTGTACTTCTGGAACAAAAAGAAAGTTCTAAAAAGCTCGAATTTTTTATGCCAGGAAGTCTATGCTGGTAACTTTGACCTTTCAGTTAAACCTCGTGTAAGCTTTACCCCGTAGTTACCGTTGCTAAGGAATAGATATTCTTACTTGGATTTGGCCTTCTCGAGATTATTTTCTAAAGATTTGGAAAAGCATAAAAAGTACCATGTGTATCTTTTCTGGGTACGTTGTGTCACCATTATAAAAGCTCCAGGAACAGCATTTGACTATATTTTTGCATAATTACTGTAAAATTCAGTAGAAAGCCTGCCAGGCAGACAGTAAGTCCATCGACTTTCAGAGCACTTCAAGACCCATTCTTCATTAAAAAAAGAAAGACATCAAAGTTTAAAGCAAAGTCTCTCGTTCAGAGATTTTAGGAGACGCGTGTCATATAATATCTGGCCACCGACCTTGTGAAGATTTCCCATTTTACTCTTTAAATTAGACCGTTTAATGAATACAGCAAATCTGCACAAATACGTGGCGGGATAAGAAGGGGTTTTATTATCGAGGCTGTGCGTAAATCAATAGTTATTTCTCTTCTCTGCAGACGCAGTAGTTCATTATGCTCTTATTAAAGCATTAATCTAACAGCGTGTGAAAGCAGTGCTGTCAGTTATACAGTTTTCTTGGGTTTAACACGTATTACTCACAACATTTATGAGCATTTGGTAAGCGTTTCATTTGAAGAGTCTGATGTAAGACAGTGGAAGAGCAGAGCGGCCGTTTTATTAGCATGAAGTAATAGACAGAATAATAGACTTCTGTGGTACAAGTACAACAATCCCAAAAATGAAACGGGACTCGTATTGCTTCCAGGAACGAGCGGAATAGATCATTCCTTAACCATGAGAACATTGTATTCTTTTGGCTGTTCTGTCACGTCCTTGAAAAGTTATTTTGCCCTGCCGAGTGAAGCCCCATTATATCTTCTGCAGTATGGGTCCTGGTTCAGTCTCTGTGGCTGCCTGACGTTTATCAGAATTGTCAGGCCATACTCGAGGTCCCCTACTGAAGATCTCCAGAGTGTACTGTACATACTGTACTCTTTCATTCTCTTTCAATATTTGCATTGGCAACATTAGGGCGGCACGATGTCGAAGAAAATCGTGATGCGCGTTAACTTGCTAATGCACGATGCAATAATGCTTTAAATGTATACAATTGTATCCCGTTTTATTCGAAAAGTTTAAATATATAACCAACATGCGTTTCACATTCTTTATGGAAAAATAAAGCATAATTACAATTTCTGATACAAGTCTCTCAGCTACCTGCATCACCCTAAAACTGACTAGACTTTACTTTTTGGCACATTAAGATTATTCTGTTATTGCGAACCATTGCAACATGCACGTTGGCAATATTTCAATAATTTGGGTATATTGTGCAGCTCTAGTCTATAATGTGCACATAGCTTTAGAGAAGGCGTTAGGTTCGAGTTAACACCATTGCACAGCGTGTCAACATCATTTCCTAGTGACTCCGCCCACACAAAATGCTTAAACTTTAAATGCATGAAGTTATTTGTTTACGATGAGCATGCTAGCATCAGGTCGCTTCAACGCCAACAGACAGCGACTAAAAGCCGCACAATTGTCATTGGGATTTCACAACTGAGGAAAAAAACTAAAGGAATCATAATTTAGATTATTTTTAATCGGGGGCATTTTGGAAACAAAAGATGTGGTTGATGCAATAAAACGTAATCGGTTACTGTGTTTTTGTCTAAATAACTCGTCAGAATAACTTCATCTCAAAAATCACGTTTTATAGCTTATTTTGATCAAATGTTAAGACAATTGTCTGTGTGACTTTTTTTGACAGCAGTGTGTTTTTTTGAAGGGCCGGCGGCTAACGTTTGAGGACTTAGCGGAAAAAACAACTTGTTTGGTATCCAGCAAATAGGGAAATATTTAGCTTTTCTCCGGCAACCCTCGACTTCAATACGTTGAGGAAAAAATCCATTTATCAAAGCAATTCAAGCAGATGCCATTGACACGGTACTTATCCGACCGCTTCCTGACATTGCAATTTGTCATTTTTCCGTTTAGAACGTGCCGTTCCCAAAATAGTGTTTCTTCGACATCACACGGCTGTTTTCAAAGCGGCCCAAACTGAAGGGTAACGTCAGAGTTTCAGCTGTTTGCTTCATGTTGCCAATTAAAAGTTGACCTCCTGTTCGTTGAGTGAGATTAGAGCCAGCGGATGCTTTAATTAAAGTGTGACACATAGTTAATTGTGTTTTTACCCAGAGTATATAAAGATCTAATAAATTGATGGTTTATTTCGACCTGTAATAGTTATTAAAACAGAACTGCGAGACTCAAGCATTCCATGAGTTTATTTAAATTGGTAAATTGTTGGAGTAATTACAGACTGTGTTGTCTTTACTTGTGCGCTTTTTGTGCTCAAGCTAATTGCATTCGTCAGCGGTGCTAATGTTGCTAATAAATTAAATCCACAAACAAACGTATTTTCACCTTAACTGTGAAAATACAACTCAAAACGTCTCATGTTTGGCCTGAATGGCGCTCTGTTTTTCTCTCAGCCAGCAGCTACGATAAAAACCCCAGCTTACACTTTTAGGTTGTAAGAACGTTTCCCTAATGTTTCCATTCTGTAACAAAAATGTTACAAATTTTGTTTTAAATGTTGGACTGTTCAAAATAAATCTTTTTAGATGTTGTATTTATAATATCGCTTGATTATAGGATGTTTTTTAAACGTTTTTAATTCTGTAATGTTTTTAAAACGTTTCACTAACAACTAGATGTTTTTGATACGATACATCACATTAAAATAATGTTCTACTAATGTTACTGCTTGACAAAACGTTGAGGGAACATTCAGAGAATGTTAGCCAAAGTTCTGAGAACGTTCCCGGTTAGCTGGGCCGTTATCTTAAGCTCGGCCTGCAGAAACGTGAAGGAAATGAATGAGGAAAATGGCTGAGAGATGCTTTTCCTGACCTGATGAATGAACTGAACGCGCGCTTGAGTAATGCATTTGTTTCTCGTGGAGCATTTTGCGAGATTGCAAACGCATATCTAAAAGCGATTGTTCTTTCCTGCCGGCCCGCTTCAGAGATACCGGAGAATGGTAGTCAAATACAGATTAATGGCAAAGAGCCAAAATGTGTCAAAATCAAAGAGAAGGTTTGTAACAAAGGCTGATTGGTGTGATGGTGTTCTGTATGCGAGGCCAATCGAAACACAGTTATTTACACAACCTTCAGAGCGCACCGTGCTAATTGGATAGCGCTCTCCGGTCAGATGTGAGCGCAGTGTGTTTGAGTAATTGGCCTGCCTTGCTTCTCCTAAACAGTGTCTGCCCAGTCATTTACCTCTGAAGTGTCTCGCGCTACGCTTCTCTCTCATAGACACGCGCAGCATTGATGATGTTTTGCACTCTGAGTGGGAAATTGGTCAGCTCTGCTCGATGTACAGTATGATCTAACCGTAACTCATCTTACAGGTCTGGAAACAGAAAGGGAGTCTCCCTGGGCAGTGCCATCGCCTTTGATTAATGACACGTCTGCCCGCTGAGTCTGGCTACCGAAGCCGTTTGCGGTAGATTGATGTGAAAGTTCACCGAGATCATAATACTTTTTTTAAAGGATTAGTTCATCCGAAAATAAAACTTCTGTCGTCGCTTACGTGCCCTCGTGTCACCCCGAAACATTGTGGTGGTCTGTTTTTTGTTTAAAGTGTTTATGACTGTCAACACCCACCACAACTCACCCCCCCAAAAAAAAACCCAAAACAAGTAGTTTATACAACTGGTGCACGATGTTCACAACACGTAATCGTTGGTTAAATGTGTTGTGGTCTATGGGTTAGAGGCAGACTTGTAACCAGACGGTAGCAGGTTTGATTCCCAGTGCTGGCAGGTAACAACTGAGGTGACCTTGAGCAAGACACTTTACTCACAATTTCCTCTGGGTGTGTGTTCACAACTAACTACTCTAACTAACTACTGCAGAGGACAAATTCTGAGTATGGGTCACCATGCTCGGCCAGCACGTCACTTCACGTTTGTTTCTGCAAAAGAGACATTACTTATATTTACATTTAGGCATTTGGCAGACGCTTTTATCCAAAGCGACTTACATTGCATTATACTAAACATTGATTCTAAGTATGTGCAATTACTGGGGTCGAACCCATGACCTTGGCATTGTTAACGGCATGCTCTAACCACTGAGCTACAGGAAAGCTAGTAGCACTGAGCTACTTAGAGATGGTCACTTCTGATAAAACACTACTCTTAATTGTTGCATAAAAGCATTCTTTCTGTAAAGCTGCTTTAAAACGATTTTAAAAAAGCATTTTAAAAAGCACAAAATAAATACAAATGAATGTGAATTGAATTAAATGTTCCAGATCTTTACAAGATAAACAAGGAACGAGGATGAGAGTAACAGACTAAAATTTTAGTTCTCCTATTAGAACTTCAATGATGCTTTTATTGTGTTTGGAGCTGTGATTACTATGAACTTTTGTGGCGATTTAAAAAAAAATCCTACTTCTTATTCCATAGAAAAACTGTAAGAGCATTTGGGTTTGGAATGACACGAGGGTCTGACAGAATGACAGAATTGTAATTTTGGGGTGGACTAATTCCTTCAAAGGTGCTTATTACATTTGAGAATTAACGGCGGGTATACTTTCCTTCACACCCTTTATGACATGAAGTCATTAAACAGGAAGTATCCAAGTGTCTAAACTTTGGCACTACTTTCTACAGTTAATACTGCACAGTCTTTAGAGAGCACACGGTGTAATTTAAGATACTGCCTCATCACATCTGGTGTGGAACTCTTTAACTTTATTTCATTCAGCAGGAACCTGCACAAAGTGAATTAAATTTGACCGATACCTTTTTGGTGTCACCTAATTCTCTTATGTTCCTCGGGTCTTCAATCAGCGCGCAATCATTTCTTATGCCTGAAGGGGGTCCAATTTTAAAAAGGTAAAAAAGGTTATCGGGTCTATTTTCTCCACGAGTGCTGCGGCGTAAGGACATTATCAGTACGGGCGTCCTTCACGTTTCTGTCTTAAGACGGCGTGACGTCTTGTAGAATTGTTTTCGGGCGGAAACGAATTGGCCAAACTTTGGTCTGAAACCGACACTGTGTGTTCACAGAACTGATGGACTGCTTTGAGTAACCTGAGGCTTAACCACAGCTGTACCGATGTTGCATCACATGTATTCTGATCCACAAAGTCTGTGCTCACAAAGAACAGTGTTGTGTTGTGTGCCGATGTTACCGTGGCAACCAGATGCCAGTCAAAGAGAGCAATCGGATCAGGCTATTGGCTATTCCCTTCGATTCCAACTTCCTGTTTCAATACAAAAATGCTTCAACGCAGTTAAAGAAAATAGCCGTTGTCACGCGATGTCACGTTTTAAATATATATTAAAGATCTGCATCACCTCTTTGTGTTGTATAGAAATATTATTAGCTGTTAGTCAAATTACAAGCAGATTATTAGGCCACATGTAAACGTTTATCTCATCGTATAGTGTATTTATAGATGTACTGAATAGTCCTACCGAACAACATGCGCACTATGTATTATTTTGTGGTGCTGCTTAATATTATTTGTCGTCATGGTTACCGCTTTTGTCATTGATTGCATTTGCATATAAGGGTTAGGCTTGCGTAAAAACAAAAGCCTGGGTGAGATATATAAGATGCATGTGTTTAAAGACAACTGATCTGTATTTGTCTGTTGTGTGTGAATACAGACTCACAGCCAGAAAAACACCAATAAGACAGAGAATAATTGTGCTCTCTTTGGGATAATTCTCATCTTTTCTCTCGAGTTTGATTGTTCCACAGTTGTGGTAATTAATCCCTCGGATCCATTGGCTGTGTGCTGCCTCAAAAGCTCGGTTGTTCAATACAAACATCAGCTGCACATTAGCGCAGGTTTCTGGCTCGTTCTGGCGTATGTTTTCCTCAGTGCTCTGTGTTGCCTGATATATGAGAGCTTGTGCTTAAACATTATTTAGGTCACTTTGCAGTGCGGATTTCAGTATGAAGGGCCGACTGCTTGCACAGGCAAAGACCAGCCGGTCCTAGTTTTTTGTATTTACTGCCATAAACAGCATGTAAAACGGTTCGTGCTACAGCAGGTATTATTTAAAAATAACAAGAGTTAAGTAATGTTTGGCAAAATCACTGTATTGCTTTTTGCTAAAGCTGCAATACATATTTTTTTTGTAAAAATAACAGTATAGTGTTTCAAATAGTCTCCTTACCCCAAATCACAATGGTAAGTTTACAATCACAATTTATAATTTAAGCTGCCGATTTCTTGGTAAATGCCAGTTTGGCTTAATTTGACTGCAACATAGGTAAAGTGTGTAAATTAACCTGAAGTTTCATGTTTCAAACAGAGATGGCAGCAGAGAGGCAAACGTTACGGATTGCCGCTTTACTGGCACTCATTCTAACTCTCTCTCTGTTTCCTGATGGAACACTGCAGAGGTGCTGGTTTCAGCCAATCAACTAGCACCGCTGTGCGCTCCTGCTTTCTTTGTGCACAGTGTGCTTCATGTTGGTCTGTAGGAGTTCTGTGTAGGGCTGAGACAGCTTCACACTTTGAGTGACCTTTACCTAGCTACACACGTTTACATGTGGTTTCACTTCATTTAAAATCTCACTGCACTTCACTATACAATTTTCTTTTAATTGCCTTCTGGCCAGGTGAGAGATGAGCTTATCAAATCATTACCTTGATCTCCACTCTTACCGGCTTTACAGTAATTCAGTATCTCAGGGTAATAAGTAATCAATCATAACTAATCTCAATATTATATTTGCAATGCATTTAGCTTTCGTAATGCGTAGCGAAATTGACTATTCAGCAGGAATAAACCGTTGATGGTCATTCCGAAAGAGCGCGTCGAAGATATTCGTATACATTTCATTATCTTTTAGTAAGTTATTTTATTGGTCTCAGGATATTATTCAGTTCACTGTGGTTCAGCCATCACGGTTTAGCTGATGGTACTTGTGTGAAATTAGTTTTGAAATCGTTGTGCGCTATTGATTTTTTTTTTTCTGAACTTGACTTCAATTTTTAGACACCACACAGAAAGTGTGACTATTGGTGCAGAGTCAATGATTTGGGCGATTTTTACTGTGGTGTTAAAGATAATGTACCGTTTAAGATAATAAGCGTGTCCAAAAAGCCTTTTCACACAAGAAATGGTTCATCTAAAACTTAAAGAATAGCTTTTTTTTATATTGTAAGATCTTATTGTAAGTCTGGGTCATTGTTTTAACGTGACCTTTTCAAAATATATGGGTGCCTTTATTTATCTTTGTAAACGGCTGAAAATGAAGGTCAGTTCCAGGGTCATAACTGTGTTTGTTTTTCCGGGAATCTTTCCCTGACATTTCCGATTTCTCCCTCAGGCTAACAGGATTCCAGGTTCCAGCGCCCGTCACGAGTTCCGGCTCCATATTTTCCTTGCGTCTCACCAGTGACTTTGCTGTGAGTGCTCATGGATTCAAGCTGTATTATGAAGGTGAGTCACATTAAACAATGTTTCGTTTTCTGTTTATAATAGGTTTTAAGTTTGAAGATGATAAATTGTTTACTGTAGCCGTCAATTAAAAGTTTTCATCACAGAAGTCTGCGGCTGACAGCCGACAGTGGGCGGAAAGCCAGAACAGCGAAATGTATTTATTCCTTAATACTGAAAAAACGTTTAAATAGAACATATTATGCACTCATTATATTATTAACATACCCTAAAGTATGTTGTATAATTAATTTTGACGTCCAAAACTAAAGCGGTATCATTTATTTTTTCATCATGCTTTTTACATCTTCTGTCGGACAGTATAGTTATTATTTTCCAATAACAGCATCAGCATCGATTTGTTTTTCAGGAGCTTAGTTGGAATAGAACTGGAATAGAACAAGTTGTGAAGACAAACTTTGATCGTGGCCATGGCTGGAAGTTAAAAAACTTTGACGATTAGTTTAAAGCTGCAATCCGTAACTATTCCGTAACTATACTAAAAATAAACAAAAATCAGTTATTGAGCAAGTACATAACAGACTAGCGTTCAACTGTTGACATCTTACCCTGGTTTACATCAATAAGCTCATAATAATGATTTACAATTTGAGCTGTCAGGTTAAAACCCACATTTCCTGGAAAATGAGTTTCGTTTCAAAACGCATAAAGAAAAATACGCAAAGTAACTTGCAATGTTATGTTTTGAACAGAGATGGCGATAGAGAGACAAGTTAGAAAAAGTTACAGATTGAAATAGAAAAGTTACAAATTGCAGCTTTAAAGGTAATAAGCCTCATGTAGTTTCAGTACTTGGGTTGATAAGATGTTCTGTTTGGTTGCTACGGTATTACTAGGGTGTTGATTGGCTGTTTCCTAGGGCGTTGCCAGGAGCTTGATAGCATTTTCTAAGTGGCATTGCTAGGGGGTTGTAGCTTCTGTGTGGTTGGAATAGTGTCGACTAACAGATACAAACACTGTCTGCGGTCATCGGCCACTCAGATCAGCAAACAAGTCTTGGATCACTCGTGTCCCTGTAAATAACTCTCCACACCCGAAAGGGAATTTTTAATAACGGAGCAGATGTTGTGCTGTGTGAGCAAGTTTATTTCAGTCTGTTAGTAGGCGTCTGGGTCATGCTGGCTGTGACCGTCATTTCTCAAATCGTCGCCATCTTTCCGTCATTTTCTCCAGCTGACCTGACCACAGCGAGTTAGTCCATCTGCCTGTTCTCTCCAGGCTGAATTATTCAAACCCACGGCCCAGGCCCGACTCTTGGCTCCTGCTTTTGTGTTTAATGTCCTTTGGATTTTCATGGATTTTGGAATATTAATCCTGCACGATATTACACTCCGGAGGGCACGAGATTGCCATTGAATTTATGATTACTTTGTGTCCCTCTCAGTTATCGCTATAGTTTAACATATTTACTCCAAGTGTATAAGGGTTTAAGGACTCTTAGAAAAATGCCACTTTGAAGCTCTACCATGTCGCAACAGATGCGACTGGACTGCACCTTGTTGTTTGCCGCAGAAAAGTGGCTTTGGATGTAGATTTGTACGTTTTCTGAAGAAAAGCTGAGCAATGTTTGTTCTGATGAGACAGAATTTGTTAGCACTGCTACTGTGTTGCCAGAGGCTTGCTATGCAGTTGCTTACGTGTATTTTCTCATCCTAATCTAAATCTGTAAAAAGTTTGGTTACTGCATGCTGTTCTTTTTTTACTTCCGATAAATTCAGATATTCTGAATGTGTGTGAGCTGAACTGAATACCTGTTTTTTAGTGTCTATACCTGTTTCTCGCGGCAACACTCTTTTGTACATTTATGGCTTGTCTGAGGTGCTAAAAAAATCAGAAGATGATTAGAAGAATCAGAGATGCGTGTCATAACTCATTTGTAGATTTTGTTTTTGTTACACTGCGGTCGAGCAGCAACCCATACATTACAAAATAGAAGCCATGCTGTTTATAATCAGCAACCTACAAAATTTTAATAACATTTGTTGATTAATGATTGTTGATTTATTAAAATTAAAGTGTTTTTAGTCATTAATATTTGTTTTAGTCAAAATAGTTCATATTTTGTTCATATTTAATATGTATATACACTATTTAGTTTCAATATTAGTTAATATTTTAATTAGCCAAAAGTGTGACTGTCTTGTGACTGTGACAGCAAAACAACAAGAGTGACTCCAGTGTTGTGTTCACACTAAACGGTTGTCACTTCTGAAGTGCTGCGTGTACTTGGCCAGTGATATAATGATTGAGTTTCACCCGCAGTGCAAGTCTGTGGGATTTTGTTACCCGTTTTATCATTCACCAGCTGAAATTCGCAGGCCTGATTTCTTAGAGCAGTAAAAACATGTCTTTCTCACTCAGTTTCACATATCATTTATGTCTGTGGCATAAACACAGTGGCAAGCTGTGGAGCTGTGGGTTTGTTTAAATCCCAAACGTATGTATAAGCTAGCAGCACTAACAAGAGTTTGGTCTGTGTCCAGTGGTTTGATTTAGTTAGAAACTCAACGTTTATGAGAGAGATGGACGTAGTGTAGGAGAGCACACAGGGGAGCAAAATCTCATTTTGGTTCCTGTCAGTTTGCCATCACATCGAAACAACCAAAACCATGTTTGACAGTCAGTACGCACGTTTTGATTAATGTGTCTATTGCCGTCCGGTTCGAGTCGTCATCTCAGTACAGAGTTTGAAGCGAAATCTTCAGGCTTTATGTCTGCGATGCATTGCCCTTCAGACGAATGCCAGTGACTTCTGAAAACCACACGTCATGAGCAACATGCTAATGTTCTGTCTTTACAGCGTGCATTAGCAGCCCCCATCGCAAAAAGCCTCTAGTATTCTAAATGCTACGTTGACCCCGGGCATTGATTTGAACATTTTCTGGACACACGTTTATGGAAATGTGAACAAATGGCATCACCTTTTGTTGCAACCTTTGAAATTTGCCATTGGCGGCCCATTGTGTGTAATGTCTCAGGAACACATGACTCTCTCCGCCGGCTCACGCGATCTGCGCGTTGGCTGAACACCCGATGCATATGACGCACTACTGGAAACGCTTCAATCTCAACGTCGTCATCTGATTGGAATTCTACACAGGAAGTCTGGGAGACGTGCGTCACATTCTTTAAAAAAAACAATGTGGTTACTTTACACATCAGTCAAACGGCCACTTGGGCGGTTCTTAGTCAGTGAAATCTGCGATGGAGTCCAGATCTTCTGCCATCAGTTTGAAGGCCTGGCTACGCGAGACTAGTTTCCTAGAGGCCCTGTCCTAGGGGCTTGTGTGAGGGCCCTGTGTTTAATGATTGCTTGTGTGCTATGAACGCTCAATAATTCTGAATGCAGGAGGCTGTTGATGGACTCCCGGTGACAGACTGCAATAGGCTGAAGTGTGTTTGGTGTGGCAGCGCGGATGCTCTGACAAACCTCCATCATCTCAAGGGCGGCAGAGTCATTAGACGTATAGAGGGATAAATATCTCATCTCCTGGGATCAGTCTATAGTCATTACCTCAACACTTTTCTCATTGTACTCCAAGCCCTGAGGTCACACATATGATGTATACCGTATTTTACCGGAAAATAGTTTAACGATCGCGGTAGCACAATGTAAAATAAGAGACACTGTTTATTTTTATGATTTTCTTATAAAATATATTTGAGTGTTTTATATATATATATATATGTGTGTGTGTGTGTGTGTGTATATATATATATATATATATATATATTGTTGCATGTGTTTTTTTATTTTAAAAGTGATAATTATAATAATTTCTTTATTTTTTAAGTCATTTCCTTTTTATGTAACATTTGCAGGCATGGGAATTCGTCCATTGGGTTGTCTTTATCTTTAAAGCGGTTTGTAATATTAAACGAAAGCAAAGCGTTTTTAGTTCAAGACGGTTTCCTTCAGACTGTCGTCACTTATTGTTCTCCTCGACCGTCATGTTACAATCAGAAATAAGTCAATTACGGCAGTAAAATACACTGTGAATGACCATTCACACCGACTTCAGAAACATTACAGATCATTTCAAGAGAAAATACATTTTCTATAAGCATTTATCCTGGTAAATGTGACTAACAGGGCTGGTTTATGTCGGGTACAATGGGTACAAATGAAAGTTAAAGGTTTCAAATAAACCTAAAGACTTCCACATAATGGGTGTTCCATTTTCTAGAAGATTACAAATAAAAGTGTCATTGCCGTGTTTCTGGAGGTTCTCATAGACGCTTTGGGAGCTGTTGTGAACGTTCCCAGCAACCACAAGTGGTTGAAAATAGCCCTCATTTGTCCTAATAAGAGAGCTGAGGTCAGTGTTAGGACCTTTTCGTGCTTAATACAAAAACCATTTCCTGTTTAAAAGAGTGGTCCAGGTTAAATACGACTTAGTTTTTTAACAAGCGAACAAGTTTCAAGCAAAACAAGCAAAAATCTCACGGTGGAAATCAATGAAGGCATTGTAGAGATTTTAAAAGCCCTTATTTTTGTTCAAACGCTTTCAGTTTTATTTGCACTGTCTAAATTGTCAATGTAGTGGTGGAACTACTTTTTTAGGTGGAGGGAATCGGCGTCATTGTAAGCGTATCGTTGTATTCTTTTGGATCCTCTGTATTGATTTCATGAGATTATGCCTCGTTTACAAGTTACACATCTTTAGTTTTAATGTTCTAATAACAATCAAAACATCCAGTTTTTAAAACATTGCATTAATGTTATTCCTTGGTTATCCTTGTATATCCTTGGTTAAAACAAGAATCAAAAAATAATCTGTAATGTGTAATGTTTTTAAAACGTTCACTAATTATGTTTTGATATATAATAATGATGTTTTTGAAATATGACGTTATACCTGATATATGTTTTTATTCCTGATATGATGTATAGCCATAAAAACGTTCTACTAACGTAACTGAAAGCCCTTTTTTGATCATTTTAAGAGAGCTTTAAGAGAACTTTTAGAGAATTTTAACTAACGTTTTAAGAGCATTCCCTGTTGACTGGGTAAGATTCAGTTGTTGTTTTGTGAAGAATTTGTCTTGAATTATGGAGAACTATGGATGCATTAGTCTGTCAACTGACTTGTGGCCAGATGTTGCACCCAGCAGCATTAATTATGACAGAGGGGTGCTATTTATCACACGTGGAGGGACGTATAATCTTCTCTGAGTGGTTATGACAGGCGACGTCCTGTGTTTATGGCATGTTATTGTCATGTTTTATGGTATACACTGTCATGTTAAGTGATTGCAGGTAAAAGCGCATGCTCTTCTGCCACGCTTCATAAATCTGACCGTTTGAAAAGCTGAAAGAAACGAGAATGAAAAGATTGTTTGAAATTGTTTGTTTCATGTAGCTGGAATGATGATTCGAATTCAGCGAATCAGAATGGAGATTGGTGGCTGTGGGGGCGGGGTAACAGTAAGAAGGGTTGGTGATCTCAGACAAAAAGATAATAGTTGTTTCAGTGTAAATTTTGTTTTACTTTATTATAATGGTTTTATTTGTAATAGCATACAGTTGTTTAAAACAAGGCCAGGAGCATATATTAAGTTTATATGTTATGGTTCAAGTTAAGAGCAGTATGGTGAAAAACAATGGTGCATGCAAATGCTATAATAATAATAGGATAGCAAAATAAACCGTCTTATCAGTTTTTACCTGCTGTACTGTATATGGTACGTATTTGGTACATATTCATGTGTGTGTTAGAAATCAGCCAAATGATAAATATTCTAACATGGACAGGTTGCATGACGAGCCCTTTTCCCTAAAACATGAAAAACTATGCAGGGTTACCGAAAATGTGACCCAGACTTGTACATTAAATACACATTTGCTTGCAATGAGCAACATGCTATATGCTTAGCACAGTGTGTTTCATATGGTCTATTATTGGCTGCCCACAGCAAGTAACATAAAAATTCAGGAGATATATTACGTTTATAATTTTGGGGGCCTTTTCATTTATTCTCGGTTGCTTTTATTATTATTTCCGTGTAAAATTCTGATACTGCATCTTTAACCAATGGCTGCAGAGAAGCGCTGCTGTGTGAGACATGAATTGCCTTTTCATTTCTACAAATCATTGCTTCTGAGTAGCAATTACAAGCAATGGTCTCTGTCTGAAAGTAATCTCCAGTTTCAAATGTCGCAGTCGGACAGCGCCCGGCCCATCGCTCAGACCGCCGCGGGGCAATCAAATCTTGATGTTGTGTCTTTTCTGTTTGTATTCGACACTTTTTGCGAGGTGTCTGACTGGCCGCTCCATAATTGCGTCTTTGAAAGAGGAAAAAAAAATGTTTAAATAATTAAAACCTGAGGTAATACTTCAACACGTTCTGCACCGAACCCGACTCATTTTCACTCTGGGCCATTTATTTGACTGCCATAATACAAATGCCAACCTGTAATGAACAGGAAATGCCTCCATTAGCCCGCATCAGGCGCGTGAAGCTCTGTGGGACTATTCTGATGTGAGTGGAGATGAGCTGACAGATGTGCTGTGTTCCTGTGTCTCGACTCGCTGTGGAAAACAGACAGCACATAAGCGATGGCTGTTTTAAGCCGCGTTTGATCAACTCAGGCTGTGTCGTTTAAACAGCAGGGCTCCTCAAAGCACCAGAATGGAAATTGCGTTCGTTCAAAGCGTTGGTCCCAAAGTGCGAGCGGTGTTGTTAAAGGCAGATTAAGAGAAGCAGAGTGTGTGTCTTTGAGTGACACGGAGATAATGTTCAAACAGATGTTAACTGACGGGGGATTTTAAGACGCTTCTGATCTACGACGCTAGCGCTCAAATGGAGATGAAATTAATAGTTTAGAAACTATGTAGCGACGAGAATAAAACGCATGTTCCCAGCTAACAATTTTAGGACGCAAGAACGTTTCCCCAATGTTTCGTTAAGTAACAAAAACGTTCAAATTGTTATTTTGAAAGTTCAAGGAATTAAAAACGTTATTCAAACGTTTTTAATTCTGTAACCTTTAAAAACATTTTAAAACATGTTTTTGATATATAGGTGACGTATAATGTTAAAAAATGTTTTACTAACGTAACTGCAAGACCGTTTTTGATAACTTCGAGAAAACTTTTAGAGAACATTAGCCAATGTTCTGAGATCGTTCCCTGTTAGCTGGGTCCATATCTTTCTAACTGCGCCATGCTGGTTATAATCACCCGCTCGCATTATAATTTTGCCTCTCTGTTAGTTTTAGAGAGTTTATATTTCTATGATGTAAACAGTGTAAAGTAAGTAAAGGTAAAATTCTATTCTGTTTGGTAAACCATGTGGCATGTCATTCACTTTCAGCCTGCAGAATACAGTATGTTGTGATACAGTAGCCAGCGATAGACACTGTGATATATATTTATACTTATGTCTGATTCATTTCGATGTCGCTGGATGCTGATGGTAGTAGCAGTTTGAAATGGAAAGCACATACCGAGTGATTTTCAGTAAAGATCGAAATGGATTTTTTCGATAGCGCCGGCTGCTCGGAGTTGATGCATGATGCTTTAAATCAAATATAATGCAGCTTAACATGTCATGGATCCAGACACGTGTCCCAGACAATTAAAAATGCAACACATCAGGTGCATTAGTCAAACGTCAGGTGGAAAATAAGGACAGTCGACTGCTCCTTTACGCCAGTAGACTATAATTGTTGGAGTTCCTTTTTTTAGCAATTGATCAGTAAAGTGTGTCAATAAACCTTCAGTGTTGATTATGAACCTCTGGAGGGCAAACGGAATATCATATGCGCGGTTTTATTTTCTGTTTCTTCTGTGTAAGTAGCATTTAAAATCCTGACTTGTGTGGTGATGGGTGTCACACAAGTGAGGAATGTTATGGTTCCTGTGATGAAGGTCAATCCTGCAGTAACTGTAACACAAAGAACGTGTTTTAAAGCTAAATTGTGTTAATCATTTTCCGGAAATAATCTTTTAAAGATATAAAACATTTGAAGTGAACAAAAATTATACTGTCATTTTGATGGCTAGATACAGTCTAGAAGATCAGAGGTGAAACAGCTGGGAGGTGAAACAGGCCATTACTAGTCATATTACTAGTTATATTACTAGCTATGCTAGATTACTAGCTATGGTAGTTTTTCAAACATCTAATAGTTAATCTACTCTGTAAAAAACGATATGATCAGTAAATCATAACATGTTTGTAATATGTTTTCAGAATAAGTTGCAAAAACGTTTTACAGTATAACAATAAAAACATGAGATTTGTGCCACTAATACTTGATGAAATGGGACACAAATTTGCACTATTCATTAAAAATGTCTACTGCATTTATTCAGTGGCAGATCCTCATTTTGAATTCTATTAGCATGTGGATATTTTATTTCATGCACCTATTTTTTATTCATTATGCTCATTATTTTTTGATGAGTACAGACTTGACAACTGTCTAATTGTTCTGTTACCGCCACCAGAAATCAGTGGTGCATAAAATTGATTGTATCTGTATTTTACATCTACTTTCCGCAGAACTACAAAGCAGTTCTTGTGGGAATCCTGGAGTTCCAGCTAAAGGAATCTTGAATGGAACCAGTTTTAATGTGGGAGACAGAATCCGGTACCACTGTGTCTCTGGCTACACTCTGGATGGCCACGCACAGCTCACCTGTGTCACCAGCACAGCTAATGTAGCTGTGTGGGATTTTCCTGTTCCCATCTGCAGAGGTAAGAAGGAAACTCTTGAGAAATGACATAAAAAAAACTGCTTTTCATTTTCTAAGCTGAGTGTTTTTTCTTGAAAATAATTCCCTGTCTGATTTTGTGCGGTGTCTTGGGATACAGCGGCTCCAAAATGCATTTGGACACAAGTTACCCTTAAAAATGAATGAATATCATTGTGTTTGATAACAAAACATCAAAGCACGTAACATCAGAGAGAAATGATGCTAAACCTTTTATAACATCCCAGCTAACAGTTTTCGGTTGTAATTTCCCAAAAACGTTAGAAATATTATTTAGAATGTTCTAGAAATATTCAAAGTGTCAGTTTTTTTAGACTTTGCATTAACGTTATTGCTTGGTTATAAAAACATTTTTTACATTCGGTAACGTTTTTAAAACGTTACTCTAACAACTTAAAAATAATCTTTTAATATATATGATGTGTATATCAATATTTCTGTATTTTGCTGTGAAATAGATGTTTTCCTTTCTTTCTCAATTGCGAGAATGATCATTAAGTAAATAAGTCACAATGTTGTTTAAAATCATTATGAATATTTTATACTTTAATATATCAACCAGCTGATTTTTCGTGGAT
>JAZGTI010002336.1:0-36961 GCA_036877585.1 Botia kubotai
TTATTACTAATAAAGCAGATCTCTGGGGGCCCCTAAAGGGCGTGGGCCCTTAGAATTGTCCTAACTTTCCCCCCCTTAGCGGCGCCCCTGCTAACATATCACGGTATATATCGATCATAAAGGATTGGAAGACGGATAGGGCATAACCAAGTACTCGTAATGGCCACTGGAAGTTGAAAAAGTCGTTTTCCATTTATCTCCCTCTCTTATTCGGACTAAATTGTACACACTTCTTAGGTCAAATTTGGTGAAGTATTTAGCACACCACAGTTGTTCGAGAGTCACAGGAACTAACGGAAGCGGGTAACAGAATTTGACTGTGACCTCGTTAAGGCCCCGATAATAAATACAAGGCCGCAATCCCCCATCATTCTTTTTAACAAAAAAAAAAAAAACCCAGCAGATGCCGGAAAATTGGACGGGCCAATGAAACCTTTGGCCAATTCCTCAGTAATTTTCCTGTTTCATGGCTTCGGATTCGGGATGCGAGAGGGAAAAAATACGACCTCGAAGGGGAGTAGTGCCAAGAATCAAATCGATTGCACAATCTACTGAACGGTGAGGAGGTAATTGTGATGCTTTTTATTTATTGAAAGCCTTTGCTAAATCAGCATTTGGATGGAACGGTGAGTTGCGACACTGGTGAGGCTTCTGTTTCAATAGGGGACTTGATGATAGGGGTTACTCTAGCTAGGCAGTAATCATGGCAAGTCATTCCCCAATGAATGATTTAACCCTCTTCCCAGGAGATGATCGGTTCATGCGAGCGCAGCCAGGGCAGACACAGAACAATTGTGTGTTTAGGAGAAGAGATAGCGTAAAGATGGAGTGTTTCTGAGTGGAGCACGCCTATGTGAAGTTGTAGGTTCTCTGCTCGGTACTCCACTTTTACTATTCCCAGAGGATGACCATCTAACACCTCCACATCTAGAGAGGAAGGGCAGAGAGTTAGAGGAATATTATTTAGCAAATTCAACAAATGAAGTTGGCGGCTGCTCCTGAATCTATAGAAATAGATGATAGATTATAGAAAAAAAAAGGCACACAGGAATTCAAAACACATTACCATTATTATTTTGAATTGAGGCAACACTCACCGGAGAGCTATTTGAGGTAGGTTGAACGAGACAGTTGGTGTCCTAATTGTCCACAGTAAATAGACGGGCTCGGAAGCGGCGTTCATGTTCCTTAGTCAAAAGACGCGTGAAATTGATTTGCATGGGCTCAGGAGGAGCTGCACAATTGGAACTAGACAGGGTTATCTGAACGGCGGGGGCGCCGTGAATGAATCAAGTTATCAATCTGAATTGAAAGCTCTGTGTACTCAGATTTTTCCCCTCATCACGACATGCTAACTCCAATTGTAGATCTGGGTTGAGACCTCGGTAAAAAAAGTTGTTTTAATGTGTCTTCAAACCACTCGGTCTGAGCTGCGAGCACGCAAGGATATGGCATACTCTGCTGCGGTTAGCTTTCCTTGAAAGAGTGTTAGTAGCTGTTTACCTAGACTTGTCCCCTCTGCAGGGTGCTCAAAAACCTCCCTGAATTGATGCAGGAATGAGTCGAAGGTAGGAAACACAGAACCATCCACCATCCACATTGCTGTGGCCCAGTCTAGGGCCTTGCCTGTAAGCAAAGAACAAACAAAAACAATCCAACTTCTCTCTGTGGGGTGCAGAGTAGGCTGCTCATTAACAAAAAGTGAGCACTGTAACAAAAAGACTTTGCACCAAGAGGGATTACCGTTAAACTTCTCCGGGAACGTGAGTCGCGGACTAACCAGAGAAGGAGTGACGGGAATCGAGTGACCGGGTGTCAGATGTAAACCGCTCTGAAATGTTAGCCAGGGCAAAACAAGACATCAACATAAGTTTATCAGAGTCTGGGGTTTAAAAAGCTTGTCTGATTGGAGACAGGTTCGGCAAACAGGAAGTAATCAGCCCCAGGTACAGGGCTCATGGGAAATGTAGTCCAAATGAGAACTAATACTCTGGAGAGGGTTCCCTCTGGTGGCACGGAGGAGGTGGAGCGGCAGCTTAACAATAATGCTGTAAAGTGAATATGTTTTCGAAAGCAATGCCATGAATCATCTTTGCTTATTATTCAACTTCTTACAAACTGCAGTAAAGAGTTAAAGAGTTTTAAAGGCGGTTGGCCCGCTGTTTTAAGTATCTTGGAGAGCTTGCCAAAGTTCTTCTATGAACTATGGTCTCAATTGCTTCTGTCTATTCATATAATACCAGTCTGATTTGATGTTGAGATCAGGGCTCTTGGTATCCACATGTTGCAGGACTCCTTGTTCGTCTTTTTGCTGAAAATTTCCTTCATGATTTGGAACTCCTAAAAGTGATATTTTGTACTGACACACTGAAGTAAAAGAGAAAGAAAACTCATCTTTCACATTTGTTTTTTGTAAGCCAGCTAATGTGCCTAAACTTTTGTTGAACTGCACTATTAGATTGATACTATGGTGACATTATGATGTCTGACTGTTATGCAACTATTCTGACCAGTACTGGATAATCAGATGAGTTAAGGTGAAATTATAGCAAGAACATTTATTTCAGTCCTTGAGGGCACTAAGGTTCACTGTTCCAATCTAACTGAAAGCTTCTAGGGATGTCTACAGCAATGTACAGGTAGCGTTCATATTAACATGACAGAGGCAAGTGTTGGTTGCTTACTCCGACAATTGAGAAATGTCATTGAGCTTTATATAGTCTCCTCAGTACTGGAGATATGTTTTGACTGTATACAAGGGGAATAATGAACAATGCATCTGCAAGTCCTCAGTTCCCATGGCTACAATGACTGTTTGCATACATCAGTAACATTTCTGCCTTAACTCAAGCAGAGGTGTAAAATATGGCCTGAACTGTAGAGTCATATAAACAACAGTTCAGTTATAGCATTATATTTGTAAACTTATTTGGAACACTGGAAAACTGTAAGGAGTGATACATAACAGATAAATGCATACTTTGTAAACATTCAACAGGGTTAACATTTAACCAGATACAAGAAGCCAAGCCTTGTTACTATAGGACTGAAATGTCTGTTAAAATCCCTCTTTGGGTGACACAAGAATATATGAGACTGTTAAAATTTAAACTTATGTTAAACTTAAAACAGGATAAATGTGAGGTAAGCCCAGAGATGCACAGAGAAGTACAGGGTACGTGAAAAGTAACTAGACATTTAAAATTTGTAATTAATTTCATATTTCTAATACAGATTTATTGAAACAAATTGTGCATGTATTTTATTACATAGGAAAATTGAAGCAAATCTTTAAATTTCATCGTAAGCACCGGTGGCGTCAACCAGTTTCCTCAAACGGCCGGGGGTGGAATGCAGTCTTCTGACAGATTTGGGATATTGCTGAGAACCTCTCGGGCCCGATGCATGTACTATCGACGTGGGAAATATGAAAGCCAATTTTTAATGCCTAGTTACTTTTCATCCACCTAGTATATATAATGATAATGCGCATGGATGTCGCTACAATTCAGGGGTCCAGGACAGATTTATTTTGGGAACCTCTTTTTCTGGGCTACCAGTATCTTTTATAGACTAAATAAAACAATTATTACTACAATTACTGCTATTTTCACCATATTGCATGGGATTTTCCTTTCTATCTCCAGTTTATACATATCTGTACATGCCTTTTTTGTGTTCCCCTATGTACCTCTATTAATGTTTATTTCCCTTTATTATATACATTTTCTTTGACTTTTATTCTTTGACATTTAGTTATTCTTTTTCTGCTCCTTTTCTGCACACTGTCACCTATAGTCAAATTTTGTTTAAAAAGAACACAGCAATAAAAGCTTCTGTGGAATAAATAAGCAAATGTAAATATGTGAAACAACTTAGTGTTTCTGTGTCTTTGATAATTCTAGCTACGTTTGTATATAGTCTATAGAATGACAAAATATTTACCTAGGCAATTATTTCTGCTTCGGACATAGGCAACATAAACGAGGTCCAGAATCAGCCAAAATGTACTAATCTTTGTTATGATAAATTCTATCAGGCTCTCCCTCGATTACAGATCCCACGGATGTGTGTAAGCGCATGTTTATGAACCGGCTCGACGATCTGCTAGTCGGGTCTGCGCATGAGCGGGGACGCGCAGGGAAAGGAGTGGGACTGGGAGCAGCTGTGGCAAATGTTCCACCAGTCTAGCAATCTCGAGAAGAAAAGGTAATTTACGAAAGAAAACACGTTCATTAAGTGAAGTCGAATGAGTAGAAGCGTGTCAAAAAATAGCGACGTTGTGAAAATCGCTTAAAGTAGTAGATCTGCGCATTTCTCAACTCACTGGAAACAAAATAACCACGAAAAGACTGACAATAAAAAGCAAACATTCCCACGGGCTTCAACCCACAGCTGACACCAGGCCGAACTGGGGACTCGGTAATCTACATCTCATCTGCTCGGACATTTACGCTTCATTATTTTTGAAGATCCCTTCTTGTCTTTGTGAAAACTCAGGAAACAATGAAGACCTAACTCATGTGCTAGCCGCTGAGTTGAGCTGGCCCAGCGAGAGAGTGCGTGTGCGCTCCTGCCTTCACCAGGAAACTTTCTCAGTTCTCTTGAAAAGACTGGAAGAAGAAGCATTAACAAAGGTAAAGAAGAAGCTTAGGCTCTCTTCTTATTATTTGCATGGAGTTGAGGGGCGAGGACAGGGGTTCGGACGGCAGCAAAGGCCCCGACTCGACCCACTTTCCCCTTTACTCCAAACCCGCTCGAGTACGGGTTACGGATCCTGACATGATGATCTACCCGAGCGCTGGAGAAGATCTTACGGGGAGAGCCGCTTACGCTGGGTGCGAATCTCCCTCTTCAGACGGTCCGGGCAGCAGCCGGATATCCCCCACCGACGGGCCCACGGTCTTCCCACCTTTACCACCGCCCCCTCCGCCGCCGCCTGAATTCGGGGCTCACGGGAGTGTGGATGAAAGTGATCAACAGGATGGGCCGGAGTATGAGGAAGAGGAGGCTGTTTTCCCCCTCTACGCACCGCCCACGAACCAGTAAGTATTCATCTCTCTCGCATGGACATGCATTATGCCAATAATTCATCATAGGAAAGCATTACATATATGGAGCGTCGGAAGTTGCAGGCCTGCTACTTGGTCAATTTATTGGCTATGTCTATAAACCGTATAAACTGTCCTACGTAGACAGCATTTAGAGGGCTATACCCGCATGTATGCCCAAAAGGTTGTCCCAAAAGGTTGTCTAGGTAGAGTTAAGACATAGCTATTGACAAGAATTCCTGAAAACTGTAGAAGTGCAACTTAAGTCTAACGATCCATATGCATGGGCATTATATTCACCATTACATTTAGCATTATATTACTGTTTATACAAAGTTACATTCAAATTGCAGACTTTCTCATTATTCACAGTACACCAGGTTATGCATTCTTCTGCACTTATACCATTTAAATTGTGTTACTCTATTATATTATTGTATTATGGCTTCAGCTGTATGACTTTACCACTTTAAGTGTTATTTCGTCATGGGTACTGTAGTTTTAGACTCATGAGTTGGCTTATCAAGTCTTTCCATTATATTGTCACTGCATTTGCTTAATGTTGTAGTTTTGATCTGTTAATAGCATTAACATTTGAAACGGAAACAGTGTGTCTGTGGATGATTCTAAATGCCATTCATGTATCCAGACCTTACTTCTGTACACATTGTGAAACTATAAATGCTGATAAATGCAAGTAACTGCTTTTAGTGTACAACCCACAATTATATTGAATCAGCAATTATCAGACACAGTCAGTGGTGAAACTGAATAAACATTGTTAGTACACAGTAGTGATGCTCTGTTTTCCACAAACCTGCATCTTATAATAAGCTAAACTATATGTATCTTTATCTATAGATTACATGTTTTAGTTTGTCTCTAAACTAATCAAACGCAAAGTAAAAGCCATAATGATTTTTGTGGAAGTTTAATATCCTTTATTTTTGTTAGTTAAACCAAAGCATAGTCATATTAGTACGATAATTGCATATTTATCAATAGTGGCTCCCAATTTAGGACACAACACACTTTTGTTGGTAAAAGTGATACACAATTATTACAAAGTTCACACAGCTTTGACAAATCCTTATTTACTTATTAAATCCTTATTTATGGTAGGCAGTTAATGTTACTTTGATGATATATTTAAAACCAGCAGAATTCAGGATGGAGAACATAAGTACAAGCAGGTGACAGTTCTGTCACACTGGCCCTGTCACAGCTGTTTTTTAGTGGTGAGCCCTGCAATCCATCTTTCAAAGGAAAGTTTTGAATACAGCGATATTTCTATAATATTAAATGATTTAACTTAATATCCTGTTCTCACCTGTGTTTTTAAGTTGTCACAGAAACTGGGGATTGAAACTCTCCCACACATGGTTGTTAGATTCTGAGATACACTGTTGCAGTAGACTGGTGACCTAATTAGCATGAAAGTTTTCTCAGGGCTTCCAGCTGATTGACTCTGACAGACAGGACTGCCTATGAGGTTCAGCTGTGTTCTCTGATGCACTAATGCTGAGCTCCATAAGCTTATATTACTGAATGCATTCAGAAACTGCTGAATTTTCATTGCAATGTATTATTATTCATGTTTCAGCCTTCATGTGCTCAAAATGGCTTAGCCTGTGGCATTATAGATGTGTCGGCTTATGGCTGAGTGCACTTCTTCAAAGTGCAACGCCTTTGCAGTGAAGAGGAAGCATGTATTTGTCCCGTTCTATGCAGGTGACGTACTTCTAGCAGGGTTCATCAGGTGTAGCTGTATTGGGTAAAAATACTGTCAAGAAATGTCCTGATCATATGTGTGGAAATAAATATTGCATAAAGAAAAATAAGGTCTGCAGTTGGGACCATTAAGATTTTTTGCATTGTACCATTGTTTTTAAACTGTTAAACATTTTAAACATTGTAACCCTAACCTTCACTTTTACCATTTCCATTATGTTAAATGGTCATGATCATTATCATTACCATAATACAACATGATTTTTGTCACATTGGAAAATCATTCTGCTTTGTGATCTTAATTTTTTTGTGTGAAAGATCCTATGCATCCTTTTTTGTTCATAACTTGCACAGTTATACTCCTTTAATTTAATTTCCAAATTCACTTCATTTTTATTTTACATGACTGCTGCTTTAGTGCTGTTTCAGTGTAAAGACGACACTAGGTTGAGTAAACAGCAGCAGGGTTGGATGAGGTTCTGCCTCTCAGAATACAGGACTAAACATAGAACTGACTGAAGGCAGCTGTAATCTTTCACACCTCTCTGCTGTGCAGTTCATTCATTAACAGTGATGCCAACAGTGGACTAAAGAATACACATGCTTTTTGCTGCCTAACAAAGATAAAAAGGACAAAGTGAAAAGCTCGATATAAACAGCAATATGGAGAATCGGCAAGTTAATTTTGAGTTTCCACGAAGATTAGAAAGGATTTTAAGTCATTAACGGTTTCCCTGGGGAGCTGGGGTAAAAAAAGGGTTTGATTTGGAGATCAACAGCAATACATATTTTGTCTGCTTGCACATTGAGCTGTACAGACTGCTGGTAGCAGTGCTAACATACATTCTTTATGCAATCAGGAAAGGCTTATACATTAGAAAAGGCTTTTTAAATGGACTTGAACAACTTATCCAATCTCTTATACTTTGTTCATGAGCCTGGAATATGGGTCATTCTGTCTCAAATCAATCAAATCCCAACTTCTCTGGCTAAAATTGTAGATTTTTTTAAAAGTCATGTTTAAATAGTGATGAAAGACAAAATATTACATGGAAAAATATTTAATAAGATAACTTTTAACAGGAGAGTCAGAAGTTTCAGTTGAGGTAAATACAGCCAAATACAGGGGTAAAAAAGCAAACTGTCTTCTATATTTATGCTTAACCAACATCTCCTTGTTGCTTGTTTTAAAACATCTGAACATCAGGATTCAAGTGTGCTGATATCAAACATAGCTTGGTTCTGTCCTTTTAGAGGATGTCCAGACCCATTAATCAGATTTCATGACATTCATAAGATTGCATGAATATTAGTCATATTATAGTGATTTTTGGTCATATTTGGTTATTTTTAGATTACCAGCACAGTTTATTGTGTTTGATTGGCTGATTAACAGAGGTGTGTACATTAACACCTCTGTTGCTTATTATATTTAAGCATTTAAATATAATAAGATGGAGCCTTTAAACAGGCCACCTTCGCCACCTTCCTCTCTAGATATTTTTGTTGGCATTGGATATCAAAAAACCCAAATCATTAAACATTAAATGTCAATCATCCTTTAACCATCACCTAACAGTGACTTTAATTTTTTTAAAAGACATATAGGTTTTTTCAGTTTATGGCAGATTCCTCTGGCTACAACACTCTCAGGATGTATAATCTTCCTGCGTGTGACCCCGTTTCGGCTTCTGCTGCACACTAACTACTCACTGAAGACAGGCTCTGTAGTCATCCATCTGTGTGCAAGAGGACAGTTCTTATGTGCTGACTCTAACAAGCTATGACACTTCTTCATATGTAAAGAAAAACAAAGCTGTTTGGAAGCTGCTTCCAGACCTCATTGCTTCCATCTTTTTTCAACTTGGGAAAAATTACATTGCTAGTCCAAGCAATTTGCATTATAGTTGGTCACTGAACAAACGCTAATATTAATGATGTTGTTCACAGAGTTTACTTGTTTTCAAAGAGTGTGACTTTTTCTGCCAAAGGAAGTGCGCACCTGAAAAGTTTACATTTGATTGAATCCGAAGGTTTATAATCGTCACTGAAGTCTTTTAGGGGTTCATAAGCTTTTGCTCTTCTCCAACCAATCTCAGTGTCCCATTCATCCCCTCCCTTCCCACACTGTCTGCTCTCCTCGCTGAGCCTTTTTTCATTCTCATACTTTGCATCATTTGAGTGACTACTTTTACAGTGGAAAGACATCAAGCAAGCAGTGCAGACTAGGCAATCAGAAATATTCCAGGAAAGGGGCTGAACTCTCCAGCACCCCCTTTGAAAAGGCAATATTCTGACAGCATAGGGATTGTTTCACATTTTGTGCATCAGCTCAGACGGTGCGTAACATATGTGAGGTGGAGCCTCCTCCCAGGATCACATGCAGACGGAGTCTCTGTTCATTGACCTCAAGAGCCATGTGTTGAGCCCAGTGGAACAGCAGGTTCTGTAGGGCATGGCAAAGACCAAATCTGAGGTTTGTCAGTATGCCTTGTGATGCAGAGGAGACAGACCCCAGCGACTCCGTAGCGGTGGAGTGGGCGTACTTTGTGAGTGAGGAAGAGCGAGCTGGATAGTCCAGAATGCAGCAGAGGATGAATTCAGCGTAAGTGGGACATGAGTGCTGGTGCTCAGAGCTCAGACTGGTAAAATATGGAGTCATTTTGTTTTTTATTGCGCTCTGACTGTGGTCCACCAGTCTATTCTGTTCATACTGAAATATTGTGAATTGTTTATTAACATTAAAGAGCACAGTTTTTGCTAGGGTTGGGCGATATATCAAACATTAGGATTTATTGAATATGTAATGAGGACGAATGAAGTGTCTCTTTAAAATCCAACATGAAGTAGCATTTAAGTTGTTAAGTTTACAGGTATTCCTGTAGCTCAGTTTGTCGAGCATTGCGTCAGCAATGCAAAGGTTGTGTGTTCAATTCCCAGTGAACACACATACTGATTAAAAAAAAGCACTATACGTCTCTTTAGGTAAAGCATCTGCCAAATGTATGATGAATACATTTATAAAACATTTAATACAAAATATCATGATCTGTGATAAATGTAAATGTAATCAGTGTGAATCCGTTCAAATTTCTGTTCTAATTAATCTCTGTGGCATTTTATTAAAATGTTTTCATTTTGTATTAATGATGAATAGGAATGACAATATTAAACTTTTACAAAATGCCCTTTTTCCTGCTTAGAGTTTCACTGTCTTTTTTAAACATTCTCTACTCTGCAATAATGCTTCCTCTGAAAATCAGAAAAAGGGAACTCGCCCTTTTAAGCCATTTCAGAGAAAATACAAATATTAGGATATATTTTTAACATTGTCAAAATACTATTGAGATGATGTTTAGGCTATATCGCCCAGCTCTAGTTCCCAATCACCAATTTTTAGGCCAATTCATTTTACTTGGATTTTTATCAATTTTATTTATTGTGAATTTTAGTGTAAACAATAAAAAACAATACAGGGCTTGTAATTGTTTAACTGGCTTGGGTGGGCAGATAGTAAAAGCATTTGTGGTTAGAAATTACTAACATTTTTTAATGAATGTGTCAGTCCAGGGCGTGGATGGCAAAGTTAATTATTCATCACTTCTAAACTGACAGTTGTCATATCTCTGGGTTTGAACAACGCACTGATAACAGTTATCAAAGTTTGCTGATAGGTTGTTGGTGTTAAATGTTAAATTGTGGTCTTGTGCGGAATGGTAGGACTCGGATTCCCTAATGACACCTAGCAGCGTAGTCTGAGGGGCACGGATAATTTAAAGCAGTGCTGTTTCATTGCTCTTTGATGCTAATAAGTGGTGACTCAACATCTTTAGAGGTGTTTTTAAGGTAGGTAAGACCCATCAAGAGAGAAAGATAAGTTGAGAGTGCTTAAGAGAGCAGGAGAAGAGTGAATATGACCCTTTAATCAAGTCTCAACAAGCCTGTGCTGCCCTCACTTCCTCTGAGATTAGGAGTTGGAAATTGAGAGGTCCAAATCCTTCCTTGATGGCTGGCACAACTATCCCCAAAAAGGTCATGTCCTGTTTTTATTGAGCCAACCACGAGGATATAACAAAAAGGAAGAATATTGTGCTGCTTGCCTGGTATCTTGTCAATCCTTTTGTGGCTTTTTGTGAATAATTTAAAAGGCTGTTCTTTTTGAGGCTATTCAGATCTAAAAATACAGCTATTGTCTAAAAATCATAACATATCTAAGTGCTGAGAGACTTTTTTGCTTCAGGGTGAGGTTTAGGTGGCTGAACAATGAAGCTTCTACTTTCTCATTTGCAGTTAAATGAGCTTTTTCATTTTCTGTGTGAAGTACCACTTCAGCAAACGTGTCATCATAATGTTCTACACATGGGTTAACAAGCATATTGTTAACTAGTGTGTTATTTCCTACTCCCATTTATGGTTCAGAGCACTTCATGTCTGATTCAGTATTATGTTTTCTTAAATGGCATTGTACCCTTTACACAAATCCAAATTTCTGAAACTCTAAATGGAGTTGGTGATGCGCTTGTCTATGGTGGTAATTATTTTAGAAGGTTTACTTTGTGTGTATTTGGTTAAATTTTATACATTCTATGAGTGAGCGTCCACCTCTGCTTATTTCATGTTTGCTGTTGCGTAAATTGGGGTTTGTAGCAAAAAGCCTTGCGCTAGTTATTAGGGGTGTTCGATATATATTGTGTACAATAATATCTTAATTGTTCTCTAAACAATATGTGAAATCAATATTGAGTATGTCACCCGCTTGGGGAAAAACAGCATGTAGCGTCAACAAATTCACTGTGCGCTGTAGTCATGTACTGCAGAGTGACTTGTCAGTTCTAGGTGCGAGTACGCCAGTCATTAAAATGAATGTCATTAATACACAAATAGCAAACACAAAAGTTGACAGAGACAGCATAGTCGGCTAAATTTTCGTGTCTTCTGTCTGTGTCAGATGCTCCAGCACACAGTAGACAGCAGCAGGTGAAAAAATATTATTTAAAAAATCCAGATGGACTTTGTTTTAAAGCCATAGACCGCAGTTTCGATGTGAGAACATTTGGCCTTGAAGCTGAATGAAACAGGAGTGTGAAAGAGCCGGTCAACTTTGTTTAGAAACACTGGCAACTAAAGTAATCCAAAACCTTATCATTCCAGCCAGTTATTACACCTCAGCCGAAAACAACACCTCAGTTCAAGATCTTTCAGTCTTTCAAAATGTTAACTATTGTAAACATGACAGCGTGAAATGAAGCGCCATCATAAAGCAGATAATATTAAAGCAATAAGCTGTGAAGCCATGCGTGTAGGGATTGACATGAGTTTGCATATTACAGTCAAACTTGCATGAATGATATTATAGTGTCATATTTTTGCTTTTGCTAGTATGCTACACAGTTCATACAGCAGAGCAGTGTTTTGTATTGTTGATGTTCCTCCCGCAATTGAAGTTGATTGTTACGATTTCTTCAGTGGTAGATAATCTGAGTTTGCTATCTCCCCATATTAATAGAATCTTTGTTCTCGAAAAGCATCACTGAATGAACGGAACTGCACTGGAAAGCAAGCTGTCTGCCACATCATCTAATGTGAGAGACACACTGATGGGTTTAGTTTACTCACAGAGAAATGATTTGCATTCATCCTAAGAGCCGCAGGAGCTGCCGTGGATGCAGTTGTAAGGCGCTTTGTTCAAACACACTTTCTGCACTCGCTTACAAAGCATTTAAAGTTGTTGTTGATTGTTTAAAATATTGGATATAATGGACCTATTTATTTAAATACCGTGCTGTCAACTGTGATGAAACTTTACGGTGTTCTTTTGCTTTAGTTACCTGAATGCAGTTGGGAATTAATTATGTATTTATTTAAGCAGATATATTAATCTGCTGAATGAATGAAACATTTCAAGACTCACACCTGTAAGCAACTGCTTTCAATCCCAAACAGTGACCGAATGCAGCCATTATGGACGTTTGTGTTACTGATAGATGTAAAGGTTTGTAATTCTAGGCTTTTTATTTTCTGTGATTTTTTTTTTTTTTAATTGTATGTATTGTTTATGATAAGATTCTTAAATAAAACACTAAAAGATTAATAGCAGTAGTTATGGTTATTTATTACAGAATTATAAAGAATTAACTTACTGATCAGAAAATAATAAATAATAATAAAATAATCGATTAATCATAAAAAATAATTGATAGATTAATCTATCATCAAAGCAAACATTTGTTGCAGCCCATTTCTATATACATTTCCTGAGGGGAAAGAAAACGCTCATGTAATTTGCTATTGTGTCTTCATGGTTTCTGTTCTTGGAGGACACTAACCAATGATCATGCACTGACATGATCAGGCATTCCTCAGGATGACGAATGCTGTGCTTGTCTATATTCCATCTGGAGTTGCAGAAGCATCTGTTATTTACCGATAGGCCATTTTGTCAGCACAGGCACTAAACTTCACTGTAAAGGAAGAACAGCAGAATGATTAGCCTAAAGGCCTGTTCACACAGAGTCTGATGTCATTCTGTTGAAATTAATTGTTTGGCATTCAAACAATTTAAAAGACACTGTAACCTTAGTGAAACAGATATATGCTCCAGACGTTTATGTTCTGCTTGGTTTAATGCAAAATACAACACATCTGACAGTATATTTGACTTGCTTGAAAGCAAAATACAACTTCTTTGTAAAATGTAACAGATGTGTTATCACTTTCCCAGAATGGCATGAGGGAAGTGAAATAGTGTGATTTATAGCGTGAAGTTTTACACCCGGTTTGAAGGGGTTCACAGGAATGCATTGTTTCAATTTATAAGGTCTGGTAAAAATAGGCCTTCAAAGCAAGCGTGTCTTTTGTTGCTTGTGTGTTCATAGCTTAAATGTCATGTCATCTACTTTGTGCTCTATGTAGGAGCACAGTTCCTCTTCATACAGCCCACCTTGTCTGTGTTTTTACTAGCCTGTGCTTCATGTGACCACAGAGTTGTAATAGAGCACATTATCCAGTGTGCTTATAACCTTGCAGGGCTAGACAATATTGACTGCAGGGTGGCCTGGGGCCTGCATGAATGATGCGGGACAGTTCACGTAACTGTCAGTTGCTTGACCAGGTCAGTGCTGCATCACTGCATGATTTTATGTTCATATTTAGTTTTGTATTAAGTGTTAAAAACAAAAAACTAACTAGGAAAATAAAAAAATATATAATTTTTTGTGTGGAGCCAATAAAAAAATTGAACAACTGGCCATAGAATCTAACTGGGCTAATAGAAAAAATCCTTAGCGTTGATCCCTGCCATGTATTGCTGATGTCATTTTCATAGCGTACAGAATCGCAAGGTGGTCAAACTATTTTTTTAGTTATAGTTTTCCACTGACGTGACAATTTTTTACTTGTTTTTTGTTACGTAAGGACAAACGTTTTGATCGTGTTTACACAACGTTTTTAAAGTTTTTTTAAATGTTATGTTATGTTAAGACACAATTGTTTAATTCACTTTAACGTGATATTTTTAGCGTGTTTTTTGCTGCGTGTTAAAACAAACATTTTAATTGAGTAAGCGGGTCTGTAAAAAGTATTCCCTCCTGATACATAGACTCTTCCAATCACCCCTATCTATCACTGTTACAAACTTTCCACTGGAGTTGGCAGGTGACAAAGAAGTGCACTGTAGCAGAGTTTAGCTTCATGCTGTAAATAGTTTAATTGTGTGCGTGTGTGTATGAAACATATATATATAAATGTCACCTAAAATTGTGATGACTGGGTTTAATAACATCTTACATGGTTACATTTAATGCTGTCACTAAAAAAAGCTCTGTCGCTACTGCATTATTGTTGTTTAATCTGTGTTATTTGGGCCATTTAGTGTTATTGCTATGTATGTTTTTATTTATTATAAACATACCAAACACATCTTATTACAACATTCAAATCATCATTCATGCATAACCGCATGCAACCCGAAAAGGGCCTTTGGCATGAGTGCCATTCAAGAGAGAAACTTTCCTCTACATGAGACAAAATGTTTAATGACACAATCACGATGTCATTCGCTTGCAAATATTACGTCTGACCTCCACGAACATATTTTATGTCTGATGTTAAAATGTGTATATACCGTCGTACCATCACATCACAAATGCAAATATATCTTTGAATACAGCAATGGCATTGACTGGTGGACTTCAACACAAAGACCCGAACAAAGTGTGTATTAATGCAGACAGTCTGTGCTTGTTGACACCTCTAAATTACATGCGTTTCATTCGAATACTTTTGGACCTGTCTGTGTTCCATAAAAATGCAGCTTCTGGGAATTATGAGGGACTCTCCTGCTAACGGTGCAGTTTTACTCAAAGTACTTTGAGTCTATTTAATACATTAAGATAGAGAGAAGAGCAACTTGGCCTGCTTACTGTTTCAACAGCATCTAAGTAATATCTCTTGAGTCAATGTATCTTTGTACTTCTGTATTTTTCTGTATTTTTTCTTTTACTTGCTCTCTGTTTTGACCTCAACCCATCCCACTCCCTCTTTTGCAAACACCTAAGTCAGACAGTAGTGTTAATTTTTTTTTTTCTTAAAGAGACCTTAAAAGCTACTGTTTAATTTAAAGAGCTCCATGTTCTTAATGGCTCAGGCTTTGCAGTAAAAGCTTTTTAAGACTTCATGCTGGGCTGGGGCACCTTTTTAGAGCAATATGTCTGGATGGTTTTTTGTCAAGTAAAATCTTCAGCTGTGGGGCCCTTGAGTGAAAAAGTGAGTACATACATACTTTTCCTGTAAATCCTTTGCAATCTTTGCAGGACCCTTTTTGGAGAGATGATGTACATTATATTAAAAACTGTTTAATTCACATTTATTTGTACAGTGCTTTTCACAATACATATTGTTTCAAATCTGCTTTACAGAAAAATTATAGTTGAACATTGTCAGTAAAATGGTACGGATTATGCGAATTGGCTAATGTTGTGTATGCATTGAAGCAGAAATGGCAATCCTCCAAAGGTCTTTGCAGGAGTCGTCATATTTTCTACACAGTGTTGGGTCATCTGAAGTTGGGAAACGGGAGGCAAATAAAGAATAATTAGCGTAGTTGCAGTTCGTAACATTAACATTACTAAAACAAAGTAATCATTAGCCTTTTTTCCAATGTAATTAAAATATTAGTTTTTGGAATGTATTATGTGAATTCTTGGTTAAAAAAGTGTCTAGATTTGTCTGTAATCTAGATTTTAATTTGGAAAGAATTTCTAAGCCCCAGTGTCAGGAAGGCTATTCAAGAGTTTAGAACAGGACTCACAAAATTCACTCTTCAGATTTTGGTAGCCCGAAATGAATTTAAGTAGCCCAAATAATAAAACACATTATTTTTAATGTAGAATATATTACATATAATATATGTAAAGGAGACAAAACGTCAATCAAAAATGTTTTCATAACACAAATAACAACAATCGTATAAAATAATCAAATTACAATCATTATTCTGAATCTGAAATACCAACTGAAGTCACAGATAAGACAGTGCCACTCGACGTTGAGGGCATAGTCTTCTTCGTCGGCTTTCTCCATCTGCGCTCCATGTCTCCGCTACAGTACTGAAATATCTGTAATTATATGTGCCTCTTACTTTCACACACGCACACATAACTATCAGTGATTGTTGCAAATTTTCTAAACTGCGCATGCAATCTGTATACCGTTTAAGCTTGTTGCGGGAGATTTCACTTGTCACGTGAGGATAGTAATGACTGACAGGACGAGCGTCAGATACACAGTTTGCGCAATCGTGAATTAAAAGTTGTAAGCGAGCGTGCATTCAAACGCGATTTCAATACCCCACATATTAATAGTGGCTCCCTGATGCCCGAAAATTACATACAACATAGTTACCCGACCAAATTTGTGGGAGAATGCAAAAGCATTGCAATATATTTTACCTCCTTATAAGATATCCCAACAGGCAGGACGGAAACACATTTTGGTAGCCTGACTGAATGACACAATAGCCCTGGGATGTCCGGCTAGCGATTTTGCGAGCCCCGGTTTAGGAGCAAAATGCGAAAACACTCTACCTCCTTTAGTGGGCTTCGCAATTCTAGCTACTAAAAGTCTACCGTTTTGTGATCTTAAAGAGCGTGTTGGCTTGTAGTGTGATAAATCAGTTAGATATTGAGGAGCTAACCTGTTTAAGGCCTTGTAAGTAAGTAGCAATAACTTGTACACTATATTGCCAAAAGTATTCGCTCATCTGCCTTTAGACACATATGAACTTAGGTGACATCCCATTGTTAATCCATAGGGTTTAATATGACGTCGGCCCACCCTTTGCAGCTATAACAGCTTCAACTGTTCTGGGAAGGCTTTCCACAAGGTTTAGGAGTGTGTTTGTGAGAATTTTTAACCATTCTTCCAGAAGCGCATTTGTGAGGTCAGACACTGATGTTGGACGAGAAGGCCTGGCTCGCAGTCTTCGCTCTAATTCATGAACTCTGGAGGTCTGCAGCGATTGACTCAGAAGAAAGTTGGCGACCTCTGCGCACTATGTGCCTCTGCATTCGCTGACCCCGCTCTGTCATTTTACGTGACCTACCACTTTATGGCTTTATGGAGTTGCTGTCATTCCCAATCGCTTCCACTTTGTTATAATACCACTGACAGTTGACTGTGGAATATTTAGTAGCGAGGAAATTTCACGACTGGACTTGTTGCGCAGGTGGCATCCTATCACAGTACCATGCTCGAATTCACTGAGCTCCTGAGAGCGTCTTATTCTTTCACAAATGTTTAAGAGGCAGCATGTATATTGAGAATAGCAGTGGGCCTAAAACTGATCCTTGTGGCTGACCATAAATTACTGGTGTTGATGTAAAAGATTCCCCTTTTAGATGAATAAAATGCTAACAGTCAGACAGGTAAGATCTAAACCATTGTAATACCTGTAATACCTGCTCCTGAATAACAATGTAATTTTGTAATCGGCCTACCAGTATGTCATGATCTGAAGTGTCAAATGCAGCACTTAAAATCAAGTTAAACTAGTCGAGAGATGTAGCCTTGGCCTGATGCTAACAGTAAATCATTTGTAAATTTGATGAACATGGTGTCTGTGCTATGAAGTGGCCTGAATTGAAACTTCTCATAAATATAATTTTTCTGTAAGGAGGAGCGTAGTTGAGTGGATACGACTTTTTCTAATATTTTAAACATGAAGTGCATTCAGAAAGTATTCAGACCACCTTCACTTTTTTCAGTTTTATGTTATAGCCTGATAATACAATTGTTTAAATTCTTTTTTTCTCAATCTCAAGTACCTCAGAATGACGAAGTAAAACTGAATTTTAGAAATGTCTGTTAATGTTAAACCTGAAATATTACATTTACATAAGTATTCAGACACTTTACTCAGTACTTAGTTGAAGCACTTTTGGTAGCAATTACAGTCTTTTTGGGCATAACCTAACAAGCTTTGCACACCTGCATTGGGGAATTTTTGCCATTTTTCTGTGCAAATTCTTAAGTTCAGTCAGGTTGGATAAGGACCGTCAGTGGACAGCCATTTTCAGGTCTTTCCAGAGATGTTCGATAGGCTTTTCACTTTGTCATTATGGGGTACTGAGTGTAGATTGAGTAAAAAAAATAATTTAAAGGATTGTAGTATCAGGCTGCAGCATAAAATTTAACATAATGAAGGGGGTCTGAATGCATTGTAAAAAGTATATTTGAAATGGTCCAGCAGTTTGCCAGTTCATTTGGATCTAGTTGTAGTTTCTTTAAGAGGCCTAATAACTGCTAGATTGAAGGGTCATGTGACATAGCCTGAACACAGAGAAGAGTTAATAATATTGAGAACAGGCTAGTTTACAACAGGTAACAACCCTTTACTAGTTTAGTTGTTACGGGGTTTTTGGGTTTAGATAACGTGCTAAGTTTATTTAGCTATTCCTATTTTACATTTGTAAAGCACTGCAGTTTTCTTGTGGTGCAATTATTTTTGAGGGTGAATTATCAAATGCAGTCATAGATCTATAGAGATTTATCAGAACGTCTAAGTTATTAGCTGTTTTCAAGAAACGACTACAAACTCAACTTTCGTCTTCGCTTCCCTAACTAATCAACTAACACACCGCCACTATCTCTACTTCTACTTCTTTTATAAAAACAAAATATGGGTATTTCGGCTTCTTACACTGTGTTGGAATACCTGAGACTTGTCTATAGCACTTATTCATTGTTGCTCTTATAGTTGTTGAAATTGCTTCCTTGTCCTCATTTGTAAGTTGCTTTGGATAAAAGCGTCAGCTAAATGTAAAATGTAAAAGTATCCCTTTTGATTTACAATTTTTGGTTAAAAAAATTCATAGAATCATTACTACTAATGTGTGATGGCATGTTCTGTTCAGGTGACATTTGGTTATTTCTTAATCTTGCCACTATATTAATTAACCTTGTATTGTTTTTGTTTCAGAACAGAGTTTCTGGAGGTGCTCAGCAGTTGCGGCTTCTAGAGCCTTTTTATAGCAGGATGTACTGTCTTTCCATGCTATTCTAAAAACCTATAAAAGAGATTTTCCATTTTGGCTCAATGTTGCAAGTTTCTCTGTTAAGAGCACGAGTATTACTATTGTACCAAGAAGCAGTACCTTTCTCCGTAATCTTTATAATTTGTTTGGTGCAACCGTATCTAGTAAAAGTAGAGGCCATACCGCTAGTCATTTCATCTAGTTTCTTTGTGTGTATAGTTGTGCTGAGCAAGTGGGACCGATCAGACAGGTTATTTATGAATTTGTTTTGTTGCTGGAATAATTGTCCTGCCCTGTCGATAACGTAGCGCAATATGGCTAACATCAGCATTATGAAGTAGCCACGAAACAAGATGATAATCTCTGACATTGAGGTATAATATCTATATCAATAAGATCAGTTTCATGTGATATAATTTCATTTCGATTAAAGAGTGGATCTTTTAATGCATGACTACGGAAAAGTTTAGTAGGTCTGTAAATGCAAGTCCTAATGCATCATTTGTATTATCTGCATGAACGTTAAAATCTCCAACAATCAAGTCCATTTTAGAATAAGATAAGCGAAACATAGGCTTGATTATGTCAGCTTTAGCAAAAAGAGACTTAAAGTACCACAACATTTTGCAACATTTTGGGTGTACTAAAATCAATAGTGATGAATTAAAAAGAGAAGGAAACAGAGATCTGATGCATTTCTAACTTCTTGAATTTGTGGTTTCTTTCAGATGGTACCATGGAAAGTTGGACAGAACCATTGCAGAAGAGCGATTGCGTCAGGCTCGGACACCAGGCAGCTACCTCATTAGAGAGAGCGACCGCCGGCCTGGCTCCTTTGTGCTGTCCTTCCTCAGCATGACCAATGTGGTCAATCACTTTAGGTAAGCAGTGCTGACTGGACCATACAGTCCATATAGAATTTTTTTTTTATTTTGTGCCCCTGTGTCCCAGTGTTCTCTTGTATTTATTAATGGTTTTTGCTAAAGTGAACTTTGTCTTTCACTGAGTTTGCTATGGGTTTTATAGCTTACATCATGTAGAATGTCTAGAATATTACATTGTCACTTTGCAGTAAAGCTCACATATCTAAATAAACAACACAGCCATTTGTGAAACAGAGCATTTATTCTGTTTCTGTTAAATATATTTGAAATGACTCGCACAAGCTTTATCTCAGTAAATGTCACTCTGATTTATTCAGGCATTGTTTAAATTTCATGAAGTAAAGCAAACACTTTGTTCCTGGGGTGCTTGTGTTCAGGATCATTGCGATGTGTGGAGATTACTACATTGGTGGGCGGCGCTTCTCATCCCTGTCAGACCTCATTGGTTATTACAGCTATGTGTCTTGCCTGCTGAAAGGTGAAAAACTGTTGTTCCCAGTGGCTCCTCCAGAGGTAATCCAAATTCCTAGAAAAATGTCACAGGAAAGTTGTAATAGGGAGGACTAGCCAATCAACTATTTATAGTTTGTTAGTGTGGTTAGTTCTAGCTGGGTTGTCTGTTTTTTTTTAGCTTTTCGGTGCCTTAGTGGATGAATGTAAAAGATGCAGAGGATTTTAGCATATTGTGTTGCACAACATGTTTCTCTGGGTTATCAGAATTGCTGTAACCTCTCAATGTCTTTGCAGCCAGTGGAGGACAGAAGACGAGTGAGGGCCATACTTCCATACACCAAAGTGCCAGAAACTGATGAGATCAGGTACAAACCCTCCTGCAAAGTCATTCCAACTCATTTCGGTTTGATGCTCCATCTTTAGCCAGAGTGTGTCCTACATGTTTTATTTGTTGTCACCTAAATTTAAAGTCTATAGTTTGTGTAAAAAACTTTCTCCTATTCCAGCATAATATGTGGAGACAACTCTAAGTAAGCATTTCATAGGTTGATTTGCCTAATATGTGTAAACACTTGCTTTATCCCAGTGCACCAACCCAGTAAGTGAGTAGTTGCTTAGTTAGATTACTATAATTGCTGATTATAACAGTTTTTTTTCTCTGTGATGTTTAAGGTCACTTGTCAACCTAACCAGTTATAGTTTTTGCGCTGTAGTTGTTTGCAATGTAGAAAAAAGCTGAAATAAAATCCTGTCTATATTAGTCTGCTATAAATATCGATAAATAGATAATATGGCTGACTAATTCCCACCCCAAATGTTAGAGTATGCAAACCACATTTAGGGACGTTTTAAGTCACCGTATAATTTTGAAAAGCGAAATGCCCAAACATTTTACTACCCACCCAGAACCAGTTCTTTGCAAAAAAGGATCTAGATGTCATTTTAGTATAACGTTTATATTTGCAATGTACAATTATTTATCATAGATAATGCTATGATGGTAGCCAGTGGTGGTTATACATTGAATTGCAGCAGCAGGAGCAGCACAGGTATCATAGATAATAGAAAACTGCTTAGCGGCACAGATGATTATTTTTCCTTCAAGTTCGTGTGCCGCCCCTCCACGTGTCATGAAAAAATGCCGCCCCGGACGGCTGCCCCGTTCGCCCATACCTAAAACTGCCACTGATGGTAGCAATTGTAAATGATTCTCTATTATATTATATATATACATATAAATAATGATTATATGTAAATGCTTAATTTGTGTGTCTAAAGTTTTCTTAAAGGAGACATGTTTATCGTTCACAATGAACTGGAAGATGGTTGGATGTGGGTTAGTAATGTTCGGACAGAAGAACAGGGCCTTATAGTGGATGATCTTGTGGAGGAGGTGGTAAGTGTCTCTGTCTAATAGAATCTGAAGTATTGTCCTGTTATGAGCTCTTTCTTTGATTTTTTTTTGTAGAGTTAGTTTAATGGCTTTAAATTTATTCTCAGGGACGCGAAGAAGATCCCCACGAGGGAAAAATGTAAGTTTACTTTTAATTAGTGAACTGTTGGATCCCAGTCTATACATTTTTAGCTGCAACTATGGAATAGTAGTAACAATAAACATTATAAAAGTTAATAAAAGTAGAAATGTAAATGAGAATATAAATATCTTTAGTGATATATTAAGTAATACATGCTAAAATAATTATCATTTCTAAATTGATGTTCTTATAACATTGTGATTGTGAGATAAGCACCTGGTAGCTTTTTTAAAATAAACATGTAATATTTATATGTAACGTAAACATTTATTAATGTTTGTTTAATTATCAAAATAAGTTACTGTTTTTATTTCTGCTTAAGGTTTTTTTTCCTAGACATTTATTTAGTCCATTGTGTTCTGCCTTATTCTTTTCAAATTGACTGGAATGTTTTCAACATTGTGACAGTAATTATCTTTAGCTTTCAAGCATATGCCTTCTGGCATTTGCGCCCAATTAGTTTGAGTTATTTTGCCATTGCACAATCAACGTCTGTCAGAATCTGTGTTAAAAGCTGCACTTAAGTGCATCTGTATATTCATGGATCAGATTCGAGTGTGATCCACTTTAGAGAGATCAGAGTAGGCTGCTGTGACTCACTCCTGACTCATCGGACCTGGGGTGCTGGCCCCTCTGCTCTGCTTATACACAGTCTCATTTCCTGTTTCCTGCTGTATTTCCTCTTCTATCCATCTTCCTAGCTGGTACCACGGGAAGATCAACAAACAAGAGGCGTACAACCTGCTAATGACAGGTACAAGGATGTGGCATTAACTGCTGGCTGTTATGTTTGTGCAGTCAGCATTAAACCCTGTTGATATTCTCAGATCAGGAGATGTTATATTGCTGTGCAGCAACCAAACTCAAGGACTGAAGCCAGTTCTTAAGAATATGTAGCTCTCGAGCAATGCATTTTCTAGGAACATCATCCTAACATCATTACCAAAACAATCACCCAAAATTCCATAATTGTTTACTTGCTGTTACATCATTCCTAATCTATATGCTGTTATAGTTGTCACAAAGAGTTTTATAAATTTTATGTGCTGGGATGATCAGTTTGTGAGGTTGACTAATGATTTTAATATGTTTTGCAGTGATGCTAATAAAGGAAGCTGTGAATATGAGAATAAAGTTATTTACTGATAATTATTCCCCCTCTGCTGCAGCTCTCAAATCTTGTTGGTGCTTGTCATTTGGTTCATGTGTAGCATACTCTGTACCATACACCCAATAAAATTCATAATTAATATTGTATAGTGTTTGACATTTAGCCTTACAGTGCTGACAAATTTTTAGTAAGTTTTTCTTTTCCTTTGTTAACTTTATATAAGTGTTAAATAAGTGTAAAATTAATTTACTTCGTTAATTATAGGTGCACATTTTCAAAAATAAAAGCTGTAACTATATTTCATAACTAATATTTAAATGCACTCAGAAGAACTTACAATGCATTTATCCATCTTTCTTTTTCTTTCTTCTCTGCAGTTGGCCAGGTATGCAGCTTTCTGGTCAGGCCGTCAGACAACACACCAGGAGATTACTCCCTCTTCTTTCGTACCAATGAGAACATCCAAAGGTTTAAGATCAGCCCCACTTCCAATAACCAGTACATGATGGGAGGGAGGTACTATAACAGGTAGGACTGCAGGCTTTTTTATACTGGTTTGGTCAGGCCAATGGTTCACCTTTAACTTTAACCTGCTTTAACCTGCCAAAATTATCACTGGCCCCACCATAAAAAGTAATAAATAAAATAGACCTAGTTATTGTTGTCATTGTTTTTATCCAACAAATGTTTTTTATCCATGTAATGTCACGCGTCGGTACAGGTGTCTGAACAGCCATCTCCTTAATTTGTGAGGCTGCTTTTACTCCTTTAAATGTTCTATGAGTGCTGTGTGACTTCTCGGCTGGTAAAAATACCATCGCAAAATATGCGTCTAAAAGTTGATCTGATGCTTATGCCTTTAGGTTTGGTGTTCTAAATGCCAGTGTGAACACTAAGTGAGCCACTAAAATGTATCATTCTCAGTTTTGGTATAGACCAGAAAAACAGTGTAAACACACCGTAACCGTAATTGTTCACACTATACCAATTCCTGTGTAGCCACATAGTTCACTACATGGGGAACGAATGAGTCTGTTTCAAATGATGGAAAATACAAAGCATGTTCACAAAATTTAAGCCAATCACTGGTTTTATTTTGTTTGACTTTTTTCTGCTGTTCACATTATAAACAACTAAATGAATTGGAGTGAGATAAGCCAAAAACTGTTTTTAGTGTTGCCTGTCTGAACAAAGCCTTTAATTAAGATGGTTAGATTAGAATGATTAGATTAAAATTCAAATATATTAAAATTTCTAATAGATTTGTCTGAATGCTTTCCCTGACAGTGTTGATGATATTATTGAACATTACCGAAAAGAGCAGATTGTGGAAGGCTACACGCTGAAAGATCCTGTTTCAGTCCAGGTAAAGAATAAGCTTAGATATTCATGATAATATCAGTTGTAATCATAATACTAACATATATTTGCTCTTTAGCAACAAGAACAAGTCCTTTCGGACCTGGTTGATGGCAAAGAAATATATAACACTATTCGACGTAAAACAAAAGACGCTTTCTACAAAAACATTATCAAGAAAGGATATCTTCTCTTCAACAAAGGTACTGCAAGCAAAAGCAATTCAAACAAATTTTAAATTATTCATTGATTTAACTGATCATCTGTACAGTAAATGCGTTTGAGATGTGTTTGTAAGGCATCTGTAGTTAATCATCACTTTCTCAGTGGAGTTGATCACAAGAGGATGTGGGTAATCTCTAGCACACACAGAAGCCCGGTGTGACTGCAAATTTCAAAGAAACCAAGGCAATCTTTGATCACCTCAGGAAACGCACAGGAGGGCTCTTCACAGACAGCCCAGGATGAGCTAAGCAGAACAAAAAGCAAAGCATTTACCTGAAACACGTTTTCAGTGTAAGCCGTCCTGCTTAGCGTCTGTTTCAGCCAATGGCTGGGTTTAAGAGATTTCAGGCTCTGTGGGTTATACTCTGTGATCAAAGAGCAAAGCGACGTTCTCCGTATTTAAATGAATTTGACAAATTTGCTCTGGCACCTTTTCTTGTTAGTATTCAGCTGTTGTTCACATTTAGTATTCAGCTAGTTTGTGTCCTAAAATCTTTAGGGCTTAAACGATTACTGGTGCTTTATATGGGGTCCAAATGCACTAATCAGCACTTAAGTCTAAGAGATTTATGAAAAACCAGGTGTAATGTCATGGTTTGACTTCCTTAAACCAAATTCTCAAATCTGTTGAGGATTGAGACAGATGATGTGAGCCCAAAATATCTTGCCCACTTTTCACCTATATATCCTGTATTACCACAGGTAAGGGGAAACGCTGGAAGAACTTGTACTTTATACTGGAGGGAAACGATGCTCAGCTCATTTACTTTGAGAGTGAAAAGCGAGCCACCAAGCCCAAAGGACTAATTGATTTAAGTGTGTGTTCTGTGTATGGTGTCCACGACAGTCTGTTTGGCAGGTAAGCAATCATAAGTCGCTTTCACACATACAGTCTTTACTGGTATATTACTGTTTAGAGATCATGGGTGAACAGGACCGTCTCACAAATTCTCTTACTGGTTTATTGCCAGGATTGATTTACTGGTAATTGTAAGATTGCCAGTAAATTACTGGTATGATGCTGTGTGTAAGTGCAGAATAGGATTACTGGTATGTGCACAGAACATGTTGGTGTAAGAGTTGGCTTTGAGCCAATCATAACATTCTGATGTGCTGTTTACATATGTCAAAAACATAATCTAATACAATGTTGTTGGGTCAAGAGCAACTGCATGAATGTAAACATTTGCCACAGAAATTAAAACATCAACAAAAATACTGACTGCGTACATTCTGATAAAAAGTAATTCCCTACCTATGATGTGTTTTCAGCACAACACAGATTGCGGTTCACATTTAATGACATCACAGAGTTTTTCTTTTTTGGCACTGTGTGAATGGCATCTTACAACTGACACGACAGAACGCAATGTTTGTGTGAACAATACATTTATGTATTTAGTGGTAAAGTCATATATGGTCATTTGCCCATGATATAGTATTGCCCATATATATTTATATACTAATATATTAAGAATAAGGATATATATATATATGATTAATATATCAAGAAATACTGATGTGTTACATATCAAACAGTATAGTTATTTTTTATGTGCAGGCCAAACTGTTTCCAGATTGTGGTTCAGCACTTTAGTGAAGAGCAGTACATTTTCTACTTTGCTGGAGAGACACCTGAGCAGGCACAGGTACACTTCACCAGTGTGACACTGCACATTATTCCCTGTTTTTCCAAGCTGAAAAATGGCTGTCTTAACTGTCATTTCTGAATGTGATGAAAGCAGATCTATTTCTTTAGACAGTGCAGTCTCTAAATGGTTTAGTAATCTGTAGTAATGTCAGTGTCATGCCAAGAAACTGTCTTCTACAACAACTGTAAGAGAGGATGGGAAAACAGGCACTACTGTATTTTACCTATTCCTGCATATGTTAACCTTTTCACATTTTATTCACTGAAAAGTGTATTTTTAGCCACGTAGTACGTTTAAAATCTTATTCATTTTAATTTTCTTTACCGTTTTTAGTTTTTTAACTGAACTGGTTCAAGTCTAAAAATCTAACTTGTGGCTTGTCTGTACAAAGCCTGATAAACAAGTTACTCATTTATATATGTAAATATTCAACTCTATGCATTCCCAGGACTGGATGAAATGCTTGCAGACATTCTGCAATAACCTTAGGAAACCCATACAGGCCACAGCCAACAAGCGTTTGCGTCAGGTAAGAGATGCCAGCCATTGTGTCACTGATTTCTCAGAACCAAAGCTGCTGTTTTCCAGTTATGCTTTAATTGTGAGTCGAGGTGTTTTGAGTGCTCTGAATGCACTGTGAGAAATGGCCACAGCTGAGCTGTCTTGATACTGTTTAGCTTGGGGATGAAAACACCATTCATAACACCTGATCCTAGACAGGACATTTGGACTAAATCTTAAAAGAATATTATAGTTACCGCAGAGATATTTTTGGAAATGATTGACATCTCATCACTTATTCATTATAAAGCATGGCAAAATTTAATGTGTTGTGTTCTCAGGTGAGCAGTTTAGTCCTGTATGTGGAAGAGGCCCACAAACTTCCCATCAAGCACTTCACCAACCCCTACTGCAATATCTCACTGAACAGTGTGCAGGTGGCCAAGACTCACCCTAGAGAAGGACAGAACCCAGTGTTTACTGAGGAGTTTATCTTTGAGTGAGTTCATTTTGCTTCTCAAGCAGGAGACTGTTTAAAATATATGCTTAAATATTAAGGTTTTGATAATGTAGGTTGTTTTTGGAATAAAGAAAAAATAGTTTATGCTTTGCTAAAATGCACATTGTGAAGAGTGTCATAAAAATAAAATTTAATTGATTTCTCTTCTTCACAGTGACCTGTCTAGTGACATCAACAGATTTGAAATCAGCTTAAGCAATAAGACTAAGAAGAGCAAAGAAAGTGACATCTGTGAGTAGCACTGTTACTGTTTCTCAGAGCTACATAACCTGGAGCCCTCTTTTCTACATATTGTACTTCTTTCACGTAGTGTACTATAAAAGGAGACCACTACGTAGTTTCAAAAGTGACTGCATCTTTGCCTGCGTTCCTTGCACAAGTGTGCCCTCTGCTGGTAGTATGTGGAAAGAGGCATCGTGAGCTTTTCTATCATTTGTTTCTCATATTTATAGTGTTCATGCGTTGCCAGCTGAGCAAGCTGCAGAGGGGCCAGATGATAGATGAGTGGTTTCCTCTGAGCTCCTATGTGCCTCTGAAGGGAATTGAGCCAGGCTCACTCCGTGTGAGAGCTCGCTACTCCATGGAGAAGATCATGCCAGAGGAAGAGTACAGTGAATTCAAAGAGGTAAGTATACGCAGGAAAATAAGAGAAATACTATCGAAAATATTAATATAAAATGTTCAAAACTTTCACTTTATTCAAATTTTTTTAATATCATTTTTGTTCCTGGCTGGTTTATTAAAGTGTTAGGGTGCAACAAAATAAGGACTTTAGAACAGGGTCATGTATTAGTAAACAGTTCATTTTAATTCATTTATTCTGTTTTTTTATTTGAAATGTAAATCTTTTATGTATTCTGCAATGAACTCCTTGACATGCAACAGTTCTATGGCTCTATGATATAGACACTTTCTTCCTATTTCAGTTAAGGGCAAACATTCTGAAACATTTTTAGACCTATTAGTTTTATTTCTCCCTATGAAAGTAACTGAAGTTGGCAGTGGCCCAGCATACCACACGCTTACCAATCTGCCATCATAAGTCAATTGAAATTTGGCTCACGTAAGCCTTAAATGCACCTTTGTCCATTCCCAGCTGATCCTGCAGAGAGACTTTCATGTGATCTATGCATTGGCTCATGTCTGTGGGCAGGACCGTACCCTGCTGGCCAGCATCTTGCTCCGCATCTTCAGACATGAGCGAGCTGAAGCTCCATTACTGAGGACACTCAATGACAGAGAAATTAATATGGAGGGTAAGGCTGTCTGGATTTATCATTCACAGTTCAATATTAAACGCAAATAGCAAACACATCACAGCTGCATTGAATCTGAGCAGTATGCTGGTTTATCATGCTTTATCTGTGTGCAGCGCAAAGCTTTGACAGTGTTGTTTGTGTCTTATGTATTTCCTGTTTTCAAGCAGTGAAAAATTATTTACCTAATAAACTTAAAGATTGATTCATTTGAATAATCTGTTTCTTTTAAATTCAAAATGTGCATACTGCTCAGAGTAAGGTTGTCATGATATTGAATTTACTAATCCTATTAGGCTGAAAGCGTGGCTTATGAATACTTAATTAGGTTATATGATTTGACGCTCTTGGAATGTTACAAAGTCACGTCAGCATGACATAATTAATATTCACAAGGTAAGACTTTGGTGTAGTAGGATTTGTACATTGGCCACCTGCATACCAAGTTTGAGTCGTTACTATTAATTACTAGCTTGGTACTGAACTCATAATATCGCTTAGAGTGGATCTGACAATGTATCTGTTTTGTTTGGTGTTGCAGATGAAGCTACGACTTTGTTCCGTGCCACTACTCTAGCTAGTACTTTGATGGAGCAGTACATGAAGGCCACAGCCACACCTTTCGTTCATCATGCCCTCAAAGACACCATACTGAAGATCATGGAGAGCAAGCAGTCCTGTGAGGTAAATTAACTAAACATGGAAAATGTGACTGAGATATTTTTGGCCACATATTGTATTGAAAATCTCATGTTCCATGTTATCCCAGATTTTTAAGGGTAAAACTTGCAGTATCTGTCAAGAACATTTACAGATCCCATATGTTTTCCCAATGTCAAAAGAAATTCCATTGTTTGTAAGGAGAATAAATGACATTTCACATACAAATTATATTTTCTTAAAAAAATGTCTGGATGCATTAAGCTAATAAGATTTTTTTTTTCTGTGGGAAAGGGAGGGTTGTATTTGAATTGTCATTCTTTAGGTTTTTTTTAAGTCAGTGAATAGACTGAACTAGCTTAAAATTATTTGCCATCATATCTCCTGTGTTGTCTGATCTCCTACAGCTGAACCCATCTAAACTAGAGAAGAATGAAGACATTAATCTAAATCTATCTCACTTGCTTAATATCCTGTCAGAGCTGGTGGAGAAAATCTTTATGGCTGCTGAAATCTTACCTCCGTAAGTCTGACAGTACACCATCCTATGAGAATTGCTGTCTGAACAAACTGTCTATACTAATTATCAATTTACAGGCAAATCAATTCATGTTGTCTTGTATGTTTCAGTATGTCAGTGTATATACTACCATCCTGTCAATATAGGGCTAAATTTATTGTACACACCTTTTTACATTAAACCAATACTGCTTTTGAAACCCTGTAGACAGCAGTACACTGTTGATATGACAAGCTTTGGCCCTAAAGCTCTATCACCTCTATTCTAGGACCCTGAGGTACATTTACGGCTGTCTGCAGAAGTCTGTGCAGCAGAAATGGCCCACCAACACTACAATGAGGACCCGAGTTGTAAGGTAACATGTTGCCGAGCTGCATTTGCATATATTTACAGAGGAACATATTGCAAAGTGCCAAAATGTGTTTATCTCTGTCCTCCAGTGGTTTTGTCTTCCTGCGGCTCATCTGTCCAGCCATTCTCAACCCCAGAATGTTCAACATCATCGCTGGTGAGTGCACAGCTTTCATCACAAGCTTCCCCTTCTAGATTTAACACATTTAGGTCAAGTACCAACTCAGATGGCAAAATTTTTAGAGCCTCAGCCTGTTAACTGCACTTAATGGATGCAGTGTTGCTTTAATATGAGCTTGCCAGCCTGTTTCTTCAAGTATGTGTATAGATGTGTAAAAAAAGTGACTCACAGCTGACAACCCTCTATATTTGTATGCACACCCTTTAGTTTTCTCTAAGACTGTTTGATGCATACTTATGGTTGTGTGATTATTTTTTTATTTATTTTTTTTTCCCCAACCAAGGGATTATTATGAGATGTAAACATACTGTTGACAGAACACAGAAGACAGAACACAGACAAATCTAGAAAGAATATGGCTGATTCAAATATGGCTAAATGAAATTAACTTATATATGTGCCCTATAAATTTATTAGTATACTAAGTAGAAGCCAGTTATTTATTTCATCTAAATATATTTATTATTTGGCATATACATAATTATATACATTTGTATTTTTCTTTTGTACAAAAAAATTATTTTCTATGAATTGATGATGCTGCTAAACATTTAAAAGATGTTTTAAATAGAAATGACTAAAACTGAAAAAGCTAACAGGTATCTTGATCAAAATTATTGTTATGGTGTTGTTGACTGTAAATGTTTTTCCTTCACAGACCCTCCATCCTCCACAGCAGGTCGAACGCTCACCCTGGTGGCCAAGTCTGTGCAGAACTTAGCTAACCTGGTGGAATTCGGTGCTAAGGTACTTAATTTCTCATGCTGTGTTAGAGAATGAGTACTGAATGAGTAATGCTGAATACTAACACCAGAGGTGTTAGAGAAGCATTTATTGTGATGTATTTGTGCCGCAGGAACCCTACATGGAGGGTGTGAATCCTTTCATCAAGAACAACAAACACAGGATGATCATGTTCCTGGATGAGCTGGGGGTAAACTGCCTTGCATCTATTTTCATGACAGCATGTGTTGGCCTGCAGCTCAGTAGATGACCTCTGAATGGAACATTCAGATGATCTGAATGGAACATTTTTTTTCGTCTGTTTCTCTAGAATGTTCCTGATCTTCCAGAATCTATTGAGCACTTTAGGACTGATTTGCCCCGTGACCTCGCTGCCCTGCATGAGGTCTGTGCTACACATTCTGACGAACTCCGCACCCTCAGCAATGAGAGAGGAGCCCAGCAGGTATGTGTCTGTGTTCTGATACATGTTTTTGAATATGTAAAAGAAAAATTAGTCATTCCAGGCATTACCAAAAACAAACCGTGGCAGGCTGATCAGGAGCTTGACATTACTGTACTGGCATGATTGCTTTATCTTGCCTATTTCATGGCTAATAAGTAAAAAAAGGACAAAAAAACACTCATTACTTAATACTATGTTAAAATTACACTATACTAACTATATGAGGAAAAAGAGGACACAGAGTGTTAAAGATATGTGAAACAGGCACCACTATGTGGGACATTGATTGACAACGGTCAATTGTACAAAATTCTATCAAAATATGTTTGACAGAAAATTATGCAATTGCCACAAAATAACAATCATACAAATCACATAAAGTGACTTGCAGTGCATTAAGGTTATACATTTTATGAGTATGATTCAATGGGAATTTGAATCTGTCCTTGCTGGTACCATTCTCTTTAGAAGAGCTACAGAAATTCCATACTTTAGCTCAGTATACAAGTTGGTATAAAAAGTCAACCTAAACTTTCTTTAGTCATGAAAGGATTTGTTAGGTTCTTATCTACAAAAACCCACAAAGGCTGTGTGTTATTGTTTCCAAGTTTTTGGAAAACAGTTTCTGGAAACCGGTTTTCTTAAGTGCTAATGTTTAATAAACACAAATAGGACTCTTAATAAAGTATTAGGGCAGAGTAATTTGAGGTTTTTGTAAGGTAAAATTATTATTATTATTTGGAGTGTTTGTAAAATGTAAAAAATATTTATCAGCTAAACTTAGCAAGATTGAAATGCCACCTATACATAAAATACTTGCTAAAACCTAGCAAGCAAAGGTTATCATGCATTCTTGTCTGTTCATATTTCTTTTGCTCCACCTGTTTCTGCAGCATGTCCTGAAAAAGCTGCTGGCCATTACCGAGCTCCTCCAGCAGAAACAGGTGCACTATGCCATGTCCAACAGCAACAGGTAGTTCCACTTCCGTCTCGTGTCTGTCAGTTTGTTTCCGTCTCAATGGAGTAGCCAATGGGACCCCAGCATGCTCCACCCTCATCACCATGTCAGCTACAGTCCACCCCATATCATTTATTTCTGTGTCTCATTGTCCATACCACGAAAACTATGCAAACTACAGCTGCAAAACAAAATGACTGGACTGAAGTCACTGAAGACTATCCTAATCCCAGGGTGTTTGGTTTGACTGTTCTCAGTATCTTGCATATCAGTCTATCAAATGGGTCGAACTAATGACCCACAAAGCTCACAGAACAATGTTTTAATACAGGTTGCCAAAGTATTTCTTTGTCTGCTTGATCTGAAACTGAACTGACACAGCTGCAGCAATCCTTCTCTATAACTGGATTATGAGCTATAATGCTTTTCATACTGTAATTTCTTACTGATTTACATGGCTATGAATATGCAAAAATGTGCTCAGATTAGTGTTTTGTCCCCCACCCTCACGTTCCATTCAGTTTAAATTGTGCTGTAAACTGGATTTTTTTTCTTTCCATTTTATCCTCAGAGAGTATGATTATTTTATATCAGAACAGTAAATTCTCTTGCTGGAAAGATGAGTATATAATTTGAGGTAACCTGATATGTGTTTTCCATATTGTACAATATATTTGATTGGTTAAGTCTTCCCTGAGATAAATTCAAAGCCAGACATGTTCTCAGGAGAAAAGTTAATGGTAAAAAATGTTTACAGCAGTAAATTTATAATAGTACAGACTGTATCAGGAATGCATGCACTTATTAAACAGGTTTTATAAAGTGTTGACTGGCTTCTGTCTCAGATCAGCCTGTGAAAACTGCTTTTGAATATAACACGACAGCTGTTGTGCTGCTTCTAAATGTATTGCAGTGTTTTGTCTGTTTCAGTTCTGGAATAAAAAAAATATAGTGCATAATTTTGTTCAAGCGACTAATAGGCAAAGTGCCGGAGCTTGGGGAGAGCTGGTAACAAAAAGGCTGTTGGTTTAAATACATCACTGTTTGCTCCATTCCTTTATTCAGCTTTATAGAAAAGGGTATGTTAAAGCATGCACTACATCACTTTAGCTTATTGGCTTTGCTATCTAGAATAGAAAGTCAACAGTGAATCTAGAATCATTACAAGACTGGCAATATGCTTGGCTTTATGACAAAGGTGATAAACTAAAATGAACCGTTTTGTGCATTACGTAATAAAACAACATTTATGGAATAGTAACTGGAATAGTAAACAAATTGTATTTTCATATTTTAAAAAAATCTGTTTACATAACACGTCAACTTATTTTGCTAAAAGATTTACAATCTGTATTGGTTTAAAGTGCATACTATTAAGTGAAGGCAAAAATCAAATGTAGTCTGTACACTTTGAACCCATAATGACGAAATAGCTATGCACAGATGTCCAAAAACCACAATTCATAAATCCTGCTGCTCTAAAAACATACTGGAAAGCTTTGTCACAATACATTCACATCTTCATCAGTGCACTCCTGCAAAATATAAAATTGACATTCCGGTGGTTTACAGAAGATTTGGCGCACATAGTAGTATCTGCCTTTTCACAACATACTCATCTTCATATCCTTGTTTTCATTTCCTGGAGAGCATGGACAGAGGGAAAGTGTTCATGAAGATTTCTTCACATCAGAGTATCATAAATGATTCTCATCTGAAGACATACATTCATTTAGTGACTGTCTTTGGCCACCCATCGCTGTCACGTAAACAAGCATGGAATTTAGTGCGTCACTAGCTCATATTTGTGTAGTTGTAGGTCTTCCACGTAGTTAATGTCTGTATCAACTTGTTTAACTGAAAATGGCATCAAGCACATTTTAAAAGCACAAATTGGTAGATTTACTGTTTAAAGCTGCAATCCGTAACTTTTTTGGTTAAACAAAAACAAGGTATTGAGCAAGTGTGTTCAAAGCTGTCACCTTACTTTACCCTGATTCGCTATGATTATTTTATAGTGATATATAATTTGAGCTGGCAGGGCAGATTTCACAGGAAATGTCAGTTTGGTATTAACATAGGTAAACATGTGTAAAGTAACCTGCAATTTTATGTCTCGAACAGAGCTGGCAATAGAGGCAACAACTACAGATTGCAGCTTTAATGAGTGTATGGACAAGGGAAATTTACAAGGGAAAAGTCTATCCATAGTACATAAAAAAGTTTGCTATTGCTCATTACGAATTCCTCAAAACTCATAAAAGATCACTGTCTAAATTGTTCTTTATTTTGCAGAACTGAATGTACCTTTATGGCTGTAGCCACCACTATCCAGGTCCTCTGAATAAAGACTGACAACAAGACTTGTTTCTACCCAGGATTCTTTGACTAGTTAGTTGACAGACTGCCACTGATCTCAAAAATCTCAGACTGAAGCACTGTAGTTCACAGATGAACCATCAAATGGATGGTTAGAGACGTTATTCCTGTATAAATTATCTCCTGGATCTTCCTATGCTTAAAATCGTGAAACTCCAAGAGAACATATCAGTCAAGCAAATGTTCAAGCTTAAATCAGAAATGCTTGTTGGTTTCCACTCGAAGAGGTCCAAAGCACCTTTTGAAGACTGCTACAGAATTATCTTGGATCTGTTTGACTTCAAACTATATCACTGACAATTATGATGGTCACGCCATCAGAGCTAACAGACTTAGGAGCCATGAGCACTAGAATGGCACCTGCAAAAATCTTGACCATCAGGGAAGCAACATGCACTTATAGTGCAAGCCTTAAAAACGTCTACACTCAGTTTTACCTCACAACCTCTTCCTGTTTCCACCTGTGGTTTCAGGTGCACGTAGGCTTAGATCCTACAGATAGCAAATGATTCCGATGTTACTCTATAAACTGTTTGGCTTGACAAAATGCTGCATTCTGGCTTTTATCTTCAAACCAGTGTTTGTGCATAGTACATTAGCAAACCAGTGAAAAAGATTCAGTTTTTGGAGAATAAATTACAAGGTTGTGGTCCTTTGCTTGGTGCACGTATCTACTTACCTGCCTTCTGTTCTTCCACCTAACGTACTGCAACAAACCACATCTCAACTTAGTAATTTCTTTATTCCACAATGGACTAAATAAATGAGCTTCCAGGTTGTTGTGTGAATAAAAAGGAAAACACTAAGACCCACTGACTATCAAAGTACATTAAATATTTTAATACCATGATCATATTTAGCATATCTACCGGAGGAGCCTATATGATGGTTTCCTGACAGGATGTGGATTGTTATTCCTTGGAACTTCAATATATCAAGGTTAGGTGAAATGATGAATTTATCTCCAATGCCTTTTTTGTTTTTTCAATGTTACAGGTAGCTACATTGTCCTGTACTTGCTGACCCTTACAAAAAAGTACTGAGGTGGTACCAGTTTACAGTGATCGCAATATCACGGCAATGTAAATGATTACCATGGTATATATCTTTATGATTTTGATGTTTTAAAGAACACTATAATATTACCATAGTACATGTCCAAGACAACATGGTAGTATCCTATCCAAAAACGTTAACTGTAACTAACAAAAACTGTACTTTTTTTTTTGGAAACAAATGTACATTCACTAATACAGACTTGAAAAATCTCACTTTGTTTCCTGTTGCCATCTAAAGCTGGGGTAAGAAAGCTTTTTAAAATACATCTAGCTGCATTGACCCAGCAAATCTGCGAAACAGCATGACACAGATTTTTGTTTGTATTTCAGATAGCTCATGTATTTTATTTTTCTTGTATACAAAAAACCAAGTGACTAACCTAGCTGAATAAAGCTCCTAGTATGATTAGTTTTGTGTGCTTTTTAAATGGACACCTTCCTCTTTCTAGAACATTAAGTACTGTTCCATTCATTTGACTTTCCTCAACAAAGCCTTTTCATTTTCTTAATCATACAAGTTTGTAGAAAATTCAGCATGAATCCAATCCAGCTTCTGTTTGCAGATATTGATTTCCACTTTGGGGAGCTTGTATGCTTTAACAAGACTTGTTACTCCTATAATTAAACAGTGAAAATATTATAGCCAGAGGTACAACAGAGAGTGCCTCTCAATTCTTATGTGTCCTCATTTCCTTTCCTCATGTCTTGGCTCCACTCAGTTAGGAACTTTTTAAAACACATGGGGGACAAGTTGAAATAATTTCTTTGTGGTAAGTAACATCATGCAATGGATATTAGTGCTATTAGTGTCGACTGTATGCATATGTTAGCAATTATCATACAAGTATAAACCTTGA
>JAZGTI010002337.1:0-36950 GCA_036877585.1 Botia kubotai
AGGCAGAAAGCTGAGATTAGGTCCACTCGGAGGCCCTCCTATTTCAGCTGCTTGACACATTAATTGTGTGGCGGTGCAGGCCCGGGACTTGTGGGTAATGTCCTGTTCGTCACCGAACACTAACTTTGTCTCAGCCTCTGTCAGGTCTCTCAGAGAAATGTGAGGGAGTGCAGAAAGGGGGCTTCCTTCATTATTTGCCCCTACACGGTCCTTTAGCGATCCATCTTTTCTTCGGTTGTCATTCATCTTGCTCCTCTTTGGGACAGTCTCTCTCTCCTGTTACCTTTTGTCTTGTTTGGACTTTTCTGTGGCTGGTTTGTCTGGACTGTGGCAGGCGTTAGATCTGCTGTGTACTTAGTGCTGCAGCTGGGGAAAACTGTCTGATGTTGTCCCCAGAGCTCTGGGCTTTCAATAGAATTATGTCTGAAAGAGATTTTCAGTGGGTGCTATGCTGTTAAGCAGTGAAACCAGCAGAATCATTCTACAAAACTAGAAAAGCCATTTTTGTCTCTAATATACATACAGAATGTGCAAAAAGGACTTTACAATGAATAGCTGATGGCAACTTTTACAGACGTTTGTGTAAGCGCCCATTTTGTATAATCTCTCAGCATCAAAATCAGCTGAACAAATCCGCTAAAAGTAACAGATTGTCAGGCAACAGAGCAGGGATATACTCTGGAACACCTTTCAAGCACCCCCACACGCAAAGATAAAACTTGTGACTCACTGGACATTGGGTTCCTATGGTTTGCTCCCCATAAATTCAAACAACTCTGGAAGTAATTGTGTTTTACATTCTAATGAAGGTCAGCAGTTTGCACATCTGTTCAAGTTCTCGATTCACCAAGCGAGCTGAAACTAACACATTCTGTGCTATTATTCTTCTGTGGGAGCGCTGCTGTTAGTGTACTGTTGGAGAAGTCAGTTAAATAATGTAGAGGGCTGGGCTGCTGATTCATGGCCGCTCTTGAGATGTGCTTAGGAAAAGGTCACTATGACATATACACCTGTTGGCAATGAGCCGAGCCTCTACTTTAAGAGTAGACTGCAGATTCTGCCAAACTTAATGTGTGTGTTTGTGTGTGTTACTGCTGTGCAGATGAAGAGGACTGTTTTTCTTCATGTATATATTTTAGGTACAACTGGTTGTAGTTGTTGTTGTTAGAAGACATGTAAGCACAAGCTATAGATCCAGGTACTGTGGTGCCCACAAGGTGGCGGTAAATATTAAAATCAATAAATGTTAAATGTACCCCTTTAAGCACACCAACATTTGTTTGCTATTTTTTTATTTACTTTGTTTTATTATAGTAAAACACAGCAAAAGAAACAAAAAATGAAAAATAAACCTTATGTTTTGTCATTTCAGCATTTTTTAAATATAAAATGATATCAAGAAATGTAACAATTACATGATGTACTAGATCACTGTCATTATAAAACAAATATTTTAAATTAGTTTCATTTGTTTAAATGTTTTAAATTAAAGTTAATTTCAGTTAGACAAACATTTGGTTCCATTTTTTAATGCAATTGAAAACTGCAATTGAATTAACCTCTGTGACAGCACTAACAAAAGAAAATCAATCAATAAATGTTGAAGTAATGATATTCAGTAAAGTGAAAACGGAATAATTTATTGAGGTGAACTTAATAGGAGCATAAAAATATACAGTTAGAAGTGGACTTCCTATCTCAAGTTTATATATAAAAGCCTTTTTAAACACTGTAATTATTGCTATTTGATTTTTTTCATGTCTTAATTGGGCGTAGTAAGAATGATCACCTCTGACACAAAATGTGTCCATTTGATTGTTTCAGGGCATCACCACAAAACATGCACACCCGATTGAATTCTGGCCTGTGATATAAATAGCCAAAGCAATAATTACAGTAGCTATATGTTGAGTGTCAGCAGTAGTATGAGTCTCTGCAGCTATACAGGGGGCCACACTGTTTGAAATTAAGCATGTTATTATGATGCATGAAGGCGGCATTTATCATCACTGTAAACATCTCTATACCCTCACTGACAGCTTGCCGACAGATGCAGAGCGCCATCTCAAAGGACAGTCTGCCAGTTGCTCAAAACATTGCTCCATTATTTCATTTATATTATGACATCAGCCCATTTTACAGAAGTAATCAAGCTTACTGTATCTTTAGAAATAAAATACTTCTATTTTTGGTAAAAAAAAAAAACCCAATGGTATACCAATAATCAGAGATGTGATAAATTGTAGATTTTTCCATTCTATACTGTAATATTACAAGTGTGCTGCATATCTAGTAGTTCCTGTAGCTCAACTGGTAGAGCATTGCATTAGCAGTGCAAAGGTTGCGGGTTCAAATCCCACAACTAATAAAATATAACTTGAGTTATGATTGGTTAAAATATAACTTGAATGTACTGTACATTGCTTTGGATAAAAGCATCTGCACACATGTAAAACCATTTTTTCATAGCAGTAGTGTGTACACAAACACACATGCCCATATATAGGATAAATTAGTATCTTATTATCAATGAAATACCTCAGACCTAATTAGTATTAACTAACTAGTATTCACCCTCTTTAATGGATTCACTCTTAGCTGTGGTATATTATTATTTTTATTATTATTATTATTATTATCAAGTCTGCATGGAGGGTCTCTGTTTTTTCAGTTTGCACATCTGTACACTTCCATGCATCTATATTCTTTCCTGCAGAACTCTGCTTCAGTCAGGTTGCATGACTATTGGGAGTGGACAGATGTCTTCAGATCTACCCTTAACTTCTTAGTTAGATTGATGCTGGACTGTGATTTGTCAGTGGATTTTCCTGTATTGTTTTTTTTTACACTCTAGCATCACTACCTACACAGCATAATGCTGCCATCACCACCACCAAGCTGCATGGTAGAGATGAAGTTTCTGATGACCACATTTTTAGTCTGGTCTTCTAACCTTCTTCCAAATGACTGCAATGTCTCCTACACGCCTTCTGGCAAATGCAACCAAGTTGTCATATAACTCATGAAGGACCTTAGCAACAGTTATAGTCACAGTTCAACTAATCTCATCCACTGAGGCTTGTAATTTAGAGTTGTCATTGGCCTCTTGGTGGCCTCTCCCACCCGTCTCCTCCTCCTGGTCACTCAGGACAGCTGCTGTAGGTAGATTTACAGCTGTGCCATACACTTTCTCTTAATTATTGATTTAACAGTACTTCAGGGGATTGAGTGACTTTGACGTCTTGTATCTATCCTCTACCTACCGTGTTTTAAATATTTTTCATATATCTTAAATCATGAAGAAAAATGAACAAGCTTAAAGGAACTCTGTCACAATATTGACTCACTCAAGTTTGACCCTCTAGATAAAGGCGTTTTTATACTAATATCAGTTGAGCTACACAGGTAATCTGTTAAAACTAATTGTCTGGACCAGTGATGGCTTTGATTGTAAAAAAAATACCAGAGTACAAAATGAAAATTTTAAGGATGTGAATACTTGACATTGTGTTCAGTTCTTCATTGACGGATATAAAGTGTTTGTGTTTTGTTGTTTACTAATTAGCTGTATATAACATTTCCTTTTCATGAATAATTTCTTTGCTCTTCCTGGGGGTAGATGAATAGCTGTGTTGATGTTTTGCTGTATTAAATCTCCATAAGACCGTCCATTTCGATTAACCTTGACAATAAGCATCGCTCAAACAATTTGTCAGTTGTTAGTAAGGTGGTGATGAGGTAATGTTTTCTTGTGACAAAAATACTTATCTGTCATACACTGTGAAGAGGACAGCAATCCCTATTGGAATATCAACTTTATAAAATAAGACTTTGTATGTGTTTATGGGTGTGTGTGTTTTGCAGCCTAGAGGGAAATAAACTGTGTCTGCAGATGTGCCAGAGGATGATAAACCTGGAAGGGCCTTCATATGTGAAAAAGAGAAAAACAATCACACACACACAACAAACATTATGAGTTGGAGGGCTAGGAGTTACCGCAGATATCCCATAATGCTGTTCTTCACACATTATAACTGATTTTACAGACTAGTCCGAGTACAACAGGGCTCAGCCCTCATGGGAATTAAACCGATTTTAGCCACAAAACCACAAGCCATTGTGCGAGTACACACTTGGATATTGGTAGGCTCCTGAAGGTAAGTATAGGACATGATTGGCTGTGTACAGATGAATGGTTGCCAGTTGTGTGCAGCAGTGCAGTATAAATTGGGTTTAGTGTATATCTCGAATGTTCAGCATTGATTTTCCAGCATGTCCGAGTTGCTGCAATTGTGTACATTATCCATCATACACACACACACACACACACACACACACACGCACAAAGACAAAGCCAGAACCTTTCAATTTGTGTTCACCTGCTATAAACTATAGAGATGCTGGTGCAGGTTGCTTAAGTGGCTGGACCTGGACGGTCATCAGCAGATGACAAACACACTCATGTTCACCACTGATGCATATAAATAGCTGCTGAATCATATATCCATCATGTGCCATTTCTCTCTATGCAGTAGATAGTGATTCCACTCTGTGCCATCATCAAAGTGCAATACACAAAGACTCGTGTTATCAGTCTTTCACTAAAAGTGGTTTTTCTTGTCTCGGATTTCTTCGATACGGCCCCTATAAAGTTAGGGATACAAACATCTTCGCTCTTCTGTGCCTATTTTTTCAAGATGTTGTTACATTTCTATAGCTGAGTGGTTGCACCGTCACATAAGAAAGCGCACAGATATTGAACTTTCATGAACAACTTTAATGTTCCTTGCATCTTTTGCTGTTAATGAGATGTCTCATCCATATTAATCCAGATTATTCCTGGAACCTTGAAAGTCTGTTTACGTTTGGCCGGTTCAAAGTGAAACTGGAATAGAAAGCCAGTGAAGAAAACAAACATGAATAAATAGATTATTTTTGCCTAGTCTCAAACTGGTTTGAAGTCAGCCCTACAAAGTACCGCTTACTAATAAACGCGGCGATGATTAAGTGGGAAGACACTTGACACTGTCACCGGTGTGCCCTGAGTTTTTAGGTATTTCTCTCATTCGGCTTGTGTAATTGGATGATTCGTTGAACGCGCAGGCTGACAGGACTCTGTTACCAGGCTACGGCCCGACGATGTGAAACGCTTTAGAATTTGCATTAGTTAAACAGGTCAACTGACATAATATAATGTTGATTCACATGCAGAGAGGTTCTTTATATCACAGTCACAATGGTTCCACCATTATGTTTCTGTGGTTCTGTTAATTAAAGCTGTTTTGCCTATTTAAAGTGAAAGATGAATTCAAAGAAAAAATAGATGAATGTTTTCGGAGACAGAAATGCAAAAAATTGCACTTGTCTGAAGATTTGCATGCTTGGATTGATAATCTAGATTATATAACTAGCTGCAGTCTGTTTACAGCACAAGATGGTCTGGTTTAAAGGTGAACTTCAAATGCCCTATGGGAATATGTGTGTGTGTGTGTGTGTGTGTGTGTGGTTGTGGGTGGGTGGTCCTTAAGGGGTCAGATGGAAAATGAATTTAGGCATCTGCGAAATAATTAGAGCCAACAAGCTGTAGCTGATTAACAATGCAACCGAGTCACACAAGATAAAACTTCCTCCTAAGAATAACCATTCCAAAAGAGATGGCACAATTATCCCATGTTTATTTAGAAATTAGATAAGCTCATTCAAATCCAGTTTTATTTTAGTTGCAGTCAGGCCTGAAGACTTCAAATCCACTGGGCTGAGTTACACATTACACCAATGGACTCTCATTACGCCACTGGAATCTCATAGGGCCGTCTTAAATCATAAACCTTAACTATAAACCTTACACCATGCCAATGCTTAATCTCATCCATATGTCAGCTCATTTATAAGCGGATAAATCAGAGAAGGATAAGTATCTGCTTCCCAGATTAATAGACCTTGGTGGGGAATAAAAGTGGATTAGAAAATGTTTTAGGGCCACATAGAGAGACCCACAATCCTCCACTCCATATATTTTCTCTGCAGGGAAAGGTTTGGTTAAAGCTCCAATTTTAGAGATGGAATAAATAAATGAATGAATTAAAGAAAGAAAGAAATAGAAACCTGCGCCGCAAACCTGCAATGTTTTAAGTCACAGATTCTTAATAAAAGCATGCATTATGTATTAATAGTATTAATAAAAGAATACTCAGTGGGGTTTGTATTATCAGATAGTTACGTTTTTTTTAGACATCGGCTCCTCAGGGACACATTTACTGTTCCAAACCTAGTGAACTGCCTAAGGAGGCAGCATTTTAAGACATCATTGGGATGAAGGCTGTTCCAAAGAGGTAAGGATCTTAATTAATTGGTTATAAATAATTGACAATTTAATTTCTGTGTGCAATATATTTTTATGCTTATTAAAATATTAAGTTGTTAGCTTAGCAACATGGTCATGGCAAACTACTGAAAAAAAGTGAATTGGGCTTCCATGCGGAGTGCTGCTTTACTGGAAACCCTGGATACAGTAGTTCTGAAGTCATCATGTGATTGGGTTCTAAAGGATGTTTGTGTTCATTAACGATTTGAACAATAGGAGTTATGATTGGTTACTTTACATGTCTGTCAAACAGTCTCTTGGGTGGTTCTTAGCCAATGAAAGCTGCAATGGAGTCCAGACCTTCTGCCATCAGTCTGAAGGGTTGGTTATGTGAGTCTACATGGCGACCTACATTCACAGTAGTATTGATGTAAGAGGTCACAATTCCTAACTACAGCCCTGCTTAGAAGGCAGCTGCATTCAAAGGCAGAGAGAAAGCTCAGCCAGGTTTTGGAACAGAGCTATAGAGTATTTTAAGACTTGATTGCACCCATTTGCCTTTTTGCATCGAACAACCTTCCCACAATGCCTCTGGTGGAATAGTGTAAACTAAAGCTAAATCCTCCATGAGACAGAGTTGGCGTTACAGACCTCTTAATGTGCAAATGTGCACAAGAAACTTCAGTGTAACCTCAGAGGACCAGAGTAAACAGACTCTGAGAGACAGATGGACATAAAAGACAAACACAATCTCTGACAGATGGAGGTGAGGGAGAGGAAAAGAAAAAACGCTCGGTCACAATCACTTCTATCACCCGGATGATTTTTAGGCTTTTTTTGGAGTGAAATCAAGAGAAAAAGGGCAAATATGAGTAACAGTATCTTTGTTTGTGTGCAAGTGATTATCTTCACAGCAGTGTTACAATGCAACCAGGGTGTCATGCCATATTTTTGGAAAAGTGATGTTTTTTGCTCACTTCGTGCCCAAGATGATAAAAGACATGACAAAGGAAACAAACACATTTTAACATCATAGTAGTTAATCAAAATCATATTAAGACTGGATAATTCTTAATTGTTCGGACAGGCCCAGGTCCAAATCCCAACCTTTCCACTTTTTTCATTAATTTTATCATCTCAAAAACTCATTGTTTTAAATTTAGATTTAAAATGCAATTGCTTCAAAAATGTAACGGGCGCATAAGATTCGCTTCAGAATGCAACATAAAGATTTTATGTCAGAAATGTGGCCTTGAAGTTGGCTGAGATTCTGTTGAGGGCAGTCTGGAGTGGTGTGAACATTTATCAACTATTGGCCGGGGCTTTAAGTCATTCCTATACAACAAATCACCACTGCATTCATATTCTACAGGTCTTGATGAGATGGAATCGACTTCTGTAGGTTATAGCAAAGATTGGCAGTCCAACAGCAATCTGGAAATGAGTTTTTGAATCTCAAACTGTGCTCCTACAATAGCTGGAATTTGACAGTGAATAATTTAATGTACGCTGTAATACGCTGTGTGTCTAATCCTGGATTTGTTACAGAAGTTTTTTCCACATTGCGCTCAGCGAAATAACAATGGTAGTCGAGAGGAAATGATAGTGGGTGGGTTGTGGGTGAAAAAAGAGATTTGTAGAAAATAAGATGGAGATATAAAGGCAAAGCAACATGTTTGATGAGAGACACAAAGTCAGGGGGAGAGATGGAGAAGGAAAGATGAGGACGGTGAAAGTTCAAGAAAAAGAGAGAGAGACAGAGGAAGTGTGCTCTGATTGTGATGTCATAGCGGCTGGTGCATTCATCATCTTCTCTGTAGATTGGGGAGGGTGCCACAGAGGGCTGACAGCACTGAGGCTTCTGTCAGAGTTATAGATAGAGCTGCAGGCCGCTGCTCTCCACACTGTATAGCTGTGAACACAGCTCTCTCAGAGCCCCCTGAGAGAGGCTAATTACTGGCATGTTAAATGACTGCATACCCCAATTCGTTGGCGCAATAATGGATTGGGGTGATGTGTTCTGGAAAAGGACTCTTCCATCATTGCTGAGTATCTAGGAGGAAATTGCTTATTTGAGTCTGTGAAACCATAATGTCATCTAAGGTTACAGGGAGGTTGTTGCTATACTTGATAATGCTAATGGTACTAAAGGCTAATATGAAACTCAACACGTGCTTTTCTCTTGTTAGATGAGATAACTAGATTAAAAAAAAAAAACTACTGACTGTAGAGGAAGTACAAAGGCTACCTCATTTTGTTGATTTTCTCAGGTTGCAGGATGTAATGGGCCTGTTTGCTGGACAGCCAAACTAATAGCGAGGATAAACATTTTACCGTATAAGTTGTAATGCTAAAATTGAGATTAGATGCTACAAACAGTGAGATTCTTTTTCGGTCTTAGGCAGATTTTCTAAGTTGTTGCCATGAAAAATTGTGGAATAAGCATTTAGCTTCGACTAAGATAAAGTCTTAGGATCTAAATTTAATGTATTAGTTCTGATCCACACACACACACAATAATGGCAAGCTTGTGCATGACATTTCAAGGTGTCATCTATGGAAAAAAACAATTAAAATGACTTGCATTGCATATTGCAATGTGACACAATGTCACACATGAAGACACAAGAAAAGGGTTTTTGAATTAACATTTTATATTTGGAATTTGGGTGGAAAAGTGTAATCTAAGCAATGTGCTTAGATGTTATGAAAACAATGAAACAATATAAGCAATCTTAATGGTTCTAAATATCTACTTTAATTTCTTGACACAAAATATCATTTTTAGTGTTTTATATTTTAGGGTGAAATGACCTGGACATGTTTTTGACAGTCATTACAGCTGCATCTGCATAATGGGTTTAGCAATCGACACTGATGTCTATACAAATTAACAGCAAGTATTATGTCTGCCCATAATGCAGTAAACATTAGCTGACTGGCAGGGTTGGCCAATCAGATATTGAGTAAATGTAACTGGATCTCAGAAGCCGAGTGATGAACTGTCTGTGCCTCTGCACACCATCCTTCTCCACCTTTAGACCAGCTGCTAATGATGCTCACTGAACAGCAACAGAGCAGATAGTCTGTGTTCACTACTGCTGATGGTCATCAGTTTATTGTCTTTCACTTTAATTGCAGTTCATATGTATAGTATGTGTGTGTGTATAGTATGTGTGTGTGTGTGTATATATATATATATATATATGACAAAAAACCATGTGACTCTTTTTACCTGAATTGTTGTAATGAAGGGATTTAAAACAGTATAATGACAGTTTTTATATTTTATATATATATTCAGATATATATATATATATATATATATATATAGGTTCTGTCAGGCATAAAATCACACTGTCTGTCATTCCTTGCGTGGTTTAACTGGCACATCAGAGTGATGAGCTTCTGATTGGTCCTTATGCCTCGCGTTCATTTTAATGAAACTCACCATTGTGCAGCCACAAAGAGTGGAGAGACATATTTCACCCTGGCACACAGCACTCTGCTCTCACAATTCACTTATTTCTAACTGCTTTACACCAGACAGATGGGTACATAAATTTAGCCACGCAGCAAATATAAATACCAATAACAATAAATGCTGCTTTAAAAATGAAGGACTTCATGAGAATGTGAACATCACAGAGAGACGTGGGGTGGCGGGTATTCATGCTGTGTGAGTGGATTTCTGCCTGGTGGTTTAAGTGGGAAATCATGCACAACAGCTATTTACATGAAACCACCATGACGACAGCGACGTATAAAATAAATTAAATCAATAACTCAACAATGCAGTTAAACAACAGTGGAGGCACGCTGTTTTATCTTGCCTTTCGAATTTGGTTCTTGGTAATTACAAAGAATGACGTTAAACTTTCTTTTGAATTTTCTCAGCTATTCTTTTCACTTTCCAGAGACGAAATGCAAACTCCAGTAGGATGAAACTGTCAAGATGGCCTTGCCTGTCTTTAGATAAAACTACTGTGTAAAAATCCATTTGCCAAAGCTGGAAGTTTCACGCTCGTGGTCTGTGTGGGTTGTAGTCTGTGGTTGCAGGACTCAAGTTGTTGACTTAAATCTCTTCCTCGTAAAATATAGCATGTAAAATCTCATGTTTAAACCTTAAAAAGTAGCTTGGAACATTTTGAGTTTACAAAAGCACTTATTAGACAGCATCTGCTTTTCTTCCATTGCTAGATGTTTTGTTTAAGAATTCACAGACTGCGGTGATCCTGTCAGATATGTAATGTAGTGCTTCCAGCTGTAAATGATGGCTTATTTATTTAACCTCTGTTTCTGATAACACTGGCCACTCTGGAAAGAATCTTGTGCATGCTAAAGTGGTAATAGTACAAACAAACAACAAACAAACACTAATTATATAGTATTAGTAAGTAAAACATAACACACGCGCATCCATCAGTAGCTTCTCTGGTTTATTTTTTTCCTGTTTAATATTTCTCCTGGTCCTTTGAAGATCTTTGGACCCTTATATCAATCAGTTGTTTTATTTGATTTCATCAACCATCTCATTAGACAATTGATTCAAAACATTCCCTCTATTATTGGACAGTGTGGAGCCAGACAGAAGAATAAGACTTCTGTTGTTATTACAAGGACTCATGTACCTTTGGTCATTGCACACCTAATACAGGACAATTTGTTCAGAGCAGCTGATATCTAATTTTCAATGTTGATTACGCCATTGATTGAGAGGAACTCCAGATTAAATGTGCATTTATGCATCAATGCCATAGTTAACCTTTTAATGGGTTTTTGATTGCAATACATTAAGTAACCTGTTAGTGTGTGACTTATTTTCCCATATTGATAATTAACTGTAATTGGTAGCAAGAACTTTGACGTTCAATCAAGTGTCGCTTCTGATTGGTTATGAGCATGAAGTATTAAATAGGTCATTTTCGGTTACGATTTTTTTTGTTCGATTATTCGATTATATAATATAAGTATTGGTATTATTAAAATGTATATTTTATTCACTAAACGGTTCACCTTTGCGTTGCTGATGTCAAGAGGTTTTGATGGGCTTCTGAATTACTTCAAACGTATAATGTCATTAATATAACACTCATTAGCTTTTTGCTTTATTAAACATCATCTGCGCCTTTCCCTCACCTACGCAGAGCTTTCTGTAAAAGCTCTCCAGTAGTTATTGGTAGAGGAGAAAGATGCCGTACCGCTTCACTGTCGCTCATATGTAGCGCAAATGTAACAGCAAACTCAAGGCATCATTTATTTTCTAGAACATTTGGTGACCGTAACGCCAGATGCGAGCTCATATATCGGATCACCGTTTTCCACTGGCACAAACGAGACTACAGAAGCAGGTTGAAAGTTTAGATAGAAAACGAAGCGCCAAATGGTGAGACTCGGCCAGCGTCTCCAGACTCCACAGACTCGCAGTGAGAACGTGAATTCGCCCTCGCTGTTGTTTCACAGGTGTGGGATTCGTGACAACCTCCATCCGCTCCTCCGTTATTTCAGCTCACATGAATCAACATTGCGTGCGCACCAAAGTCGTGCACATTTGGAATTTCTGCTGTACTTAACAGATTTTTTTTCTTGGATTTAATGGGTCATGAATATAGTCTATTACAGGAAGACCAGCATCCATCCCTCTTAACTAAAAGCTAAAAGGTATGTTTTACCATCGATGTTTTAACGTTTAATTGTACAAAGATTGTTTATAGTAAATCGTAAAACTGAACCGTTGTAGTTGTTGATGAATAATGTAGTCAAAGCAGTAATGCATTATGTCCATAGGCTAAATGTGTCGTCAGCTGAAAATGCAACGTTAGACTGCCAGATCTCTATGCTGCTTAAGTGTATGCTGCTTGAGTGTAACTACTTAAATGTTTAAACTGCCATTTAAATGGTCATATGTTTACAGTACCTATGTACAGGCGTGTTTGTTAACAGTTTTCTTCAGATATGTCGTCTACAGCTCTGACATATCGATTGTTGTGTGTATTCACGTAAAGTACAGCAGCGCAAAATGTATTCTAAGGTACACGCTCACCTGTCTTATTTCATTATTTGGACTCATTCAGATTTAAACCGCTCAGAGTACTAACAGACAGACAGTGGAAGTCTGACGGTCGCTGTCCGTGGTGCTGACGTAAACCCAGCTCTGCGTAAAACAAGTGGGAGTTCAAGTCACTTACGTTGGAGCTAAAATTAGTTTACTTTAGTTTGTGACTGAAACGTCGTTTCTTTTTACAGCACACCTGTAAGTCTTTTCATTCGCCACCGACCTTTTCGAGCCCTACTCCTGTAGATGGCAGTGTAAATCAGATATTTACGCTCAATTTCATAAGCCGTCGTGATAAGTTCCTGTCATGGGACTTGTAAAGTGTACTATCATTGCGGAGTAATGCGAAATTACTCCACCTGGCACGAATACACGATCACAAACATGTAATTTTAGCCTTTTGCAGCGTGGTCAAGTTACAGGTAATTCTCAAAGGCATTTTGTCTGTATAACTATAAAGCATAACACTTTTGAACTAGATGTAGTTTTCCCTTGTACAGGCGTTTTTGGTGATTTATATCTCGTTTTCTTTTTTGACTGAAGAAATTTGAAGAGAACATTTTCCTTTATTTGCCAGCTGCTGCATATGTGGTAGGCTATTTACCATCTAAGACAACCCAATAATGTATTTCATCCATAAAGAAACTAAAATAATGGAAATTTTTTAATAGCAGGTTGTGATACAGTGGATATGGTCCTGTCATTGGGCATGGTGCTAGCAACACCAAGGTCAAGAGTATCACTTCCCAGAAAACGCATATATAATTGATGTTTGATTTTTTTTATTTCCATTTTAAATAGGTAATTAGCAATCTGTCTTTGTTTATCTGTGTTTAATGTTTAATGCCTTAAAGCTTTGGTAATGTGGCCATCATTCTGACTCCTGTGCCCTACTAACTCCTGGTTTCCAGGATCAAAGCCTGTGTACCAGGCAGCTCCTCCACCTTTGACTAATAAAGTCTGAGAATGTTTTTTTTTTGTACAGAACATCAGCTTAATCAGATAAATTGTTCCAGAGTGAACAGCTGGACTGCCTTAATACCTCTTATGACCAGTCACTGGGTCAACCCTTCTGGCCGCCACTGTGTCCCAGTTGCCTTATGCATTACAAATCAGGCTTTGTCCTCAAGACAGCAAAGAACGCAGAGTTTCCTCATCAGTACTGTGGACTCATCTGTACTGTGATAGCTAAACTACATTCAGTTTTGGTTGTTTTTATGTGTTTGTGATTAAGAGTGAGACGAAGGGAGATATGTGTACAGCAAATTTTATAAAAAACTTTCACTTTTGAACCTGCAAACTAACAAACACTTTGAAGAGGATGGTGGCAGTCACGCTACACAGTTTGTGTCAGCCATTAGGAATTTAGGAACCTGTTTTTGTTATTTTTTGTTTTTAATCTCATCGCAAGTAGAATATGATTAATGATCGATAGGAGCAGTAAAATGATTCAAGTTACATTAATTAGCATGTGTGGGTGTTTCATATGCTCTATATTCAATTACTTTTGCTGTTGATTTGATAAATAATTCATACATTCTGCAAGGCTGACAATATAGCAATTTATGAATTCAATAAAGCTTTGTTGAACTTTGCAAGAAAAGGAAACAGATAGGTAGTTATAGGGCATCATAGTGGACATCTTGAGAACATGTCGTGTGCATTCATGAATACAGTTTAACTAAAAAAGTGATATGATGGTCTTTCAATGATTGGTGCTTGTTATCCCAGCCACAGTTGGAAGTATATGAGGTGATGCTGTTGCAGGCTGACTGTCGGTGTTAGCAAGTTGCCCAAGGCAAAGCACACAACTCTGAACCTCAGCTTGTTTATCTTGGAAAGGGTCACTGCTTCTCATCTCAGTTAAACAACAATTACATTCCCAGTTCATAATGCAAAATGCTGATTACCACACAGCTGTTTATTACACACAAGAGCAGTCACACACTTCCTGTTTGTATATGCACTCATTCTAATCTCTTCCCAGTCTTTGAGAAGACCCAAACAGAAGTTTCGTGAGGGTGAGGGTAGGCAAATGTGTTTCCAGCAGACAAGGCTGCAGTGTGAATATCATCTTTCCGGTCTCTCTTTCTCCCATAGTGGCATGAAAGTGTCCTACCCACTCATCATGGCTGACTAATAGTGAGTGGCTGCCAATCTGTTGGACAGGTTGTGCTCAGTTACTGTAACATTTAAAAGCTCATATTCCTTTTCTCTGTGACTGCCCACACAGCACGTTATGGAGCTCAAATCAGCACTGTTGCTGGTAAATAAAACTGAAGCAAACATAAACGACCAAGGATGATGACCATTAGAATGCATGAAAGGATGTATTTTGTGGTGTTTCTGTTGGTTTGTGTCTTATGGTTTGATTATTGCTCTTTCAACCATTTTGAGACCTGTGGTTTAGGAATAAGTGCTGAGAGCACACAGGGGATATTTAACATGGTCATCACAAATTGATTTCTTCCCAGAACTGAGCATTTTCTTGCTTTTTGTAGGTCTTTTCCTTTGTTGGTTCAGCTGGTTCTCTCCATGCTCCACTGGGGGCCAGTTGTGAAGGTACTTTGGTGGGTAAATGGAGTGCATTGGGCACAAATATGTTGACAGCTGTAGTTGTGAAATTCATCATAACTGGTTTTAAATGGGTCTAATGGGACTTTCCTGTTTGAACATCTTTCATTATTTGAAGCTAAAAAGATCCTTTTTAGGGATCAAGATAAATTGAATTTCATATTTTGCTTTTTTGGTTTATATACTACCACACTGTTATCAGATCAATTTTAATTACACTCAAAGACCTGCAGTCATTTTTGCATGTGTTTAGAAATCAACAGAGACAAGCAAAATAAAGATGTATATTATTAGAAAATGTATAGTTTATGTATTATATAGAGCTTAAATTATGTACCTTTTTTATCACTTTTTGTGTCACTTATGGAATATCATCTTCAGTAGGTTCTTGCTTCCCGTAAGTTCTTTGAATAAGATGACATCATCTATTTGTTGACAGAATTCTTTGGTTCTCAACCATGCGGATGATGGTGACGTGGTGACCAGCTGGTGCTCATTACAAGTTGCAGACAGGCTGGATAAACTCCTCGATTGCCTGTGGGAATCTAGTGCTCTCCAAGGACAGAGGGAATTTACATCTTTGTGCACTGTAATTGGTGTCATATCTTGTTATGGTGTTTGGGCTGTTTGGATTTTCATTTACCACCTTTCCATAGGCTCAGGAAGATTAGCCGCACTAGTGCATAAACGCACACAGTCCTCTTCCGTTACTCCTGGCATGAAGCATAGCAATTAGTGCATTGCTAACTTTGCCATCAGGAGGACTGAATGAGGTGAGAGAACTGCCTCCACTGAGCTCTGACTGGATTACGTAACACAACACTCGTGACATTTGGCAGCAGTGAAGAAACCATCAGTTGAAATAGGCATTATGTTGTAAACTAGGCATTAGTCTACATTGTGTTGTGATAAAGGCATTATGCTGTAAACGAGTGGCGCTTACCCATGCAGAACTCCCTGCTGTGTTGCTAGGGTGGCATTGGTACAACTGTAAGTTTGATATCTTAGAGAAGGGATTACAAGCAACTGGCTGCATGATTTTGAGGTATCGTATATGATTGTAGCAAAGCGTGAGAAGAGCTATATGGGTAAATTACTTTTGTGACCATTGCAGAAGTTATTTGACATTTATTTTAACTTTAAGAACTTTAAAAGCTTAAAGTTCTTAAGATATTTATGCTATGCTACCTAATAGTGTAGAATATCTACTACAGTATAATGGCCAGGTGTGTCGTGTCATGTTTCTAGCAAGGAGTAATTAGTTTGTTCACACTGGAAGCATAAATGCTATGTGAGAAGACACAATCAGAGTCAATTGTATGTCTGATATAAATGTGGAGCAGAATTGTAGGCTAGCGAGGTTTCACAGAAATGTCCTCTTCAACACTTGTTGAGAATGCAGTTACATCATTCCCAACACATGAAGAAGTGAGAACTTGCTGCTGCTTACTCATTGTTTGTTTGTATTCATTTAGGCTGTTTGATTGTTGTGTGGTGAAAGCCTGTCAGTTGAGATGCATTAGAAGTCTCTCTAATATAGAGAAAATGTCTTGTACAAAACCACCAAACATTCTTTTCCAAGGTTACCAAATGTAACTTCTGGTAAAAAGGAAATGGTCACATTAAGCCCATTCAAATCTTAGTTTTACATGTTTTATACAAGTTTAAACTAAACCAACTTGTTTTTGCCATGCAAATTAAGAAAATACAAATAAAGAATTTTAAACGTACCCTAAATACTTTTTAATACATTACACATAATGCATACCCTAAATACTTTTAAATGCATTTTAATACATTGACAAACTCAGAGCAACCTTTATTTTTAATAAACATTATATAAAAAATAAATTACATCACCAAACATCTGCATTTGCTGCAAAACAAACCATTTCTTTTAGGCTTTTAGTCATGTTTATATTTTAAAATGAAAGAAGTGGGCTTATTAGAATCACTTCCCTGACAGTGTTAAGATGAAGTTTGTAAGTGTTGCTGTGGGGGAATGCTGTAGCATGTCATGCTAGAGTGTCTGATTTATTTGCTCTTCTAGGATGTTGACATTGATACTGGTCTTCGCTGCCAAAAGGACAATGACGTTTGAACGCAGCATCAAGTGCAGCTGCTGGATGTTGGCCCCCACCCTCAGACCCTCCCTCTGGGTGTGTGTGTCTGTGTGTTTCTGAGCTGTTGGGCTGTGACTGTATTGAAAGGACAATAGGAAATCTTGACCTTTCTGCCTTGAATCCCTGCATTCTGTCAAGCAGACTGCCTTTTAAAAGCAAGACTGGCCACCACAGTAGATTAAATGCATTGCTATGAGAGTAATATGTTGCTGGGTGCACATATACATGGTTCATAGATCTTTTCATTTGACTACTGGCAAGGTCTTTGGCTGGTACACAGCAGATGTCACGCACCCTGATCCAGACCACCTTTGATGGATCATCTTACGTGCCATTACAATGTTATTATCATCCTTCCTCCTTTCATTTTAATTGAGATTTTTTGTAATTTAACACATTTAAAATGTTGTAAATTCAAGCCTAATATTTGGATGATTTCATAGAAAATTGTGGCACTTTGAAAACTTTCCTCTATTTGTTGGAGAAAACCCTTTTAAAGGGGTCATATCATATGTTTTACCATTTTGTATTTTTTTAAAAAAAACAATAGTGTACTTTAAGGGCTTTTGTGTAAACCATTCTAATTTAGTTTTTATGACTGTTTACACCATCCTCCTGTGTTTGGACATTCTACTCATTTGCCTTTTTTTTGCATTATTTGGAAGTACTTTGCAAGTACTTTGGTTTTGGAAGATAACACAGTAGTTCTCTCTCTTTCTCTCCCTCCCTCTCTCTCTCTCTCTCTCTCCCTCCCCCTCCCCCCCCCTCTCTGTGTGTGATGATAAATGCACAGAACTAATTTTTCTCCAAAATAATGCAGCTAGCATGGGGGGCCACTTGTAGGAATAGGTAATGAAGAATATTATCATGTAGCTTAGCTTTTTAGCGCCACTTGTTTGTATAATGACCACTAATGGGTTTAGACTAAGAGCTGGGGTTATCAGTCCAGTTAAGGAATGAGCTCAGAGTAGGAAATGTAATTATTTTAATTGTTTACTTTCTGTCCCCCTTTCCTAAGCAAAAAGCCAAAGCACCAAGCATTAATCTATGCTCTTCTAGCTGCAGATGCTGCCTGCATGCACTCCCTCAGTTTCCCATCCTCTGTATTGTGTTCTGTTTGCTTTATACGTCCATATTTTTTCACTCTCTATTCATCTTTTTCATCTTTGTTTCATTCTTTCACACTATTGCTCTCTCCTCTGTATTTGAAGGTAAGGTTTTTACCTTCCACTCAGGGTAGGTCGTCGCTCATTGGTTTTCTCGTCTTCATCAGGAAGGCACCAGTTTATATTGAGCTGCAGAATTAAATGTATTACTGGCTATTACTGGCTGTGGTGCCTCTAGTCAGCTGTAGTTGAACAGATTTCTCTGTTGGGGTCTCCGTTAAGCTAGTGGCCTTTAAAGTCAATACCATTGCTTTCCTGCCAAGAATCCAAAGTCACGGTTGTTCATAAGCAACACCTCCAAAAAGCTTAGTTTCACTATTGACTCCACTGTTAACCCCACTGACAAAAATCCTGACCTCATGTAAAAGGCCACAAGCCTGCAAGCTACAACAATCATATGCTGCCTGTATTTGAGTAAGAATGTGTAGATGGAAGCAATATTTATACTCTGTCACCAAGCAACACCGAATATTTATCAGTATACATGCTGAAAATAGCAATAACAATTTGTACTTGGGCAATATGTAACTTTCACAGTTTTATATAGTGAGTGCTCTGCAACATGTGTGGCTGTTACATCTAGTCTTAATCATAGTAACATATATAGTACATAGTAGTATATAATTCACAGAAAGATGTGTAGATGCAAAACAACGCTGGAAGAAAGATGATGGTGGATTCTGTTTTGCGTAAGTTATTGCACATTTTTAACTAAGCTAAGTTAAGGCTGATTTCAGCCCAAAATGAATATGTTGCCTTTAAATATTTCTTTTTTTTTATGGTTTATAAAAGGACTTTTATCAGCGTATGTTCTGCTTGCTCTTCCTGAGACTTCTCTAATTGGAGACAGTGGCTGTTAAGCTCTATATACAGTACCTGTATGTAAGTTCTAACATGACAGGAATGAAGTCAATAATTGACGTGGAGCATTTAAAGAATATGATGAAATATTACAACTTTAACCTGATAATGCTTCATTTCTGTCAATTACTCTCACAAAGTTTTTATGAAGTTTCACAATACTTAAATGCACAATAAGGTAAAGGTGAATACATGGTGGGTGAAAAATAGAATTTATATTTTTGGGTGAACTGTTCCTTTAATTGTCTCCCACTTTTCACCAGATTTTTTCTATACTGCAAATAATGGGGAAGAGGACTCTGGTTTTGCTCAGACTTTCTGGCTACTGTTGAAGAAATGGATTTTTTTTATAGATCCAACATGTTAGTCTGCCTTAATTTGCATGTGCTCTGTTATACAATGCTTTATTTAGAGTAAATCAACAGCAGCACATTGGGTCTGTACCTTATTAGCGCCACAGCTCTGCTCTCACATTGAACCCTGAACCTCTTCATGCCAGCATAATTAAAGAGTTGGAATCAAAGCAGCTACATGTTAAATAAAAACACAAATAATAAGAGCCGATCACTTCATCTAACAGATTATGGGTTCCGGGAATCTAATGAGTGCTTTGCTATTGGCTTTCATACTTTTAAAAGGGACGTCCGCCCCTTAAATTGACAGCAAGTTCTCTCAGCTTTTATAAACAACAGCTTTTATAAACAAAATTATCACCTTTTATTCACTAAACGAGCTAAAACGGCAGCACTGCTTCAATAAAAGCAGTCTGGATTGGTGTTTGATGGATGTGGCCTGTTGTTTGAGTTGTCATTACTGGGACCCTGTTGGTTTACTGTGTTCTTTTCCCAACAGTGTGTGTCATGGTTAATGTGTCAAAAGCTTATTAAAGAATAAAAAAAATCCTAAACTGATTGCCTGTAACCTACTACATTGTCATAAAATTATTCTGCTTTTATGCCTTATTGTACAAGCACTTTAAATGCTGGAATTTATGACCTACTCATTATCGTTCGGACTGTCTGTGTTGTAATTCAAAAATTGGAGCCAATATGTCAAACCAAGCCATAGATCTAGAGAAATATTAACAAGACTTTTGTTCAATGTTTTTTTCTCCATACTAAATGCCAAGAGCACAAACACTCTTAAAGCGGATAAGGGGTTTGTGTGAATGCCAGGAAGTGGCGTGTTGTGATGATCGTGGGCTTGGCTTTATGGTGCCATTAGTATTCTGTCTTCATTGATCCTCATGTTTGTAGTGATATGATTCTGAGTGCTTTCTCTTCAACACTGACCCACAGTTTACTTGTCCTTGCAGGAATTACCCTGGAGGCAGGCAAAATACACAGAGAACATTTCTAAACACTCCCCTGCCAGTACTGCTCATCGACACTGCATCGAATTACAGACACGTGGCCTTGTGCTTGAAGTAAAAACTGCATTTATAAACCTGTTTCATGAAATTTGCAGATGCATCTTAGGCAGCAAATTTGGTTATATTCATGTTGATTAGTACCATTCAGTATGCGCATATGAAAAATTTATGCACATATTAAACAGAGGGATTTTTTTTACCAGTGAATAAAATGGAAATTTAAAGTGCACAAGACGGAACGTATACTAGCGATGTGTTGTATGACATAGTTAGTTTTCTCTGACCTTAGCAAGTCTCCGTCAATGACTTTGTTTTCAATATTATCATCAATTCTTCCTTTTATCTGAGATTTAGTCTTTAATCTTTTGATTGTTGTTTTTTATGTTGTTAAATGTGATCGATAACAACAGAATATCATTTAAGAAACATCTTAGTTTGACACAAATACTAGAGGTTGCTACCCGATCAAAGCAAGACAGGACTCAGCTGTCCTGTCCAGGACTTGAGCTGGCTCAGTTCTGGGTTTAAATCTGGGTTTGAGTTGGGTTTAGGTTTGCAATTAAAACAATTTGAATTCTTTATACTTATTTATTTTTATTTTTAATGTAACCTATTTTGCACTCATTCACAAGCTGAAAGTAAATTTGGGCTCTGCACTATAATTTAGCAGTACCAATTTGGTCAAATAACACCTTGTCTGGAATAAGCAAGACAAAATCCAATGAGACATAAACGTGCAAATTCAATTACCTGTAATCTATACATGCATATGCATGTATGCATATTTTGAATCCAAGTTTCATGCATACATGTGCCAAATAGATCAGTCTAAGTGCTGCTGTGCTCACCCTTGGCACATTTGTTTATTGACTGTAAAATGCTGTATGTGATAAACCACTTTGATGTTGTATCTGGCAGGTCTGCTCACTGTGTGAAACGTCTGGTCTGTTGATTTACCACCTAAATGTAAACCGTGTGTCCCGCAGAGAAAAGTCGTCCCCGTATGTGGCTGAGCAAAACCGAAATGTGCTCTGGAGCCTGGTTGAGCCAAGAGCACCTTGTGAGGTTACCTTTAAAAAATAACGCAAGCACACGCTTGCACATTAAAACATCATCCCCTCCTGGGCTTGTTTGGTGACCAACAGACAAAGCTAATCAATAGAATATATGCATGAGATGTCAACCAAAGCTCCATAAATATCTCTGTAAAGAGAAGATTGAGAAGTTTGTGCCTTAGACAGGAGACTGTCTGTGAGGGGAGTTGGGAAAGGACACTGTTGTTTTTGTAGCGCTAGCTTTACGGGACTTTTAGTGGGCTGCTGTAAGCATTCAACAGGTTCCCTCAGCCTTTGTATTTCTGTCAGTGTGGACATGGTGTCTTTCATGTGTGTGTAGCATCTGAGGAGTTCTGACTGGGCTCTTCAGGGGGCGCTGATGTTTGTTTGCTCCGCTCTCATCGGGGGGGCTGTGCGTATGTGGCAGATCTCCAGTGAGAGGGATCGTGGGTGCTGCCAGAACCCTGAGGGCAAGCAATGATTCACCTCTAGCTTTCTGCTGTGTCCAGACTTCTGAGGCACACGTCTGGGGCCAGATGAATACTAATATCCAGTGCTTCCCGAGCAGTGAACTATAAAACACGGCACTGTTGCTACTCTCTCCACATACTGCATAGTAATAAAAATGAATAGCACACTTACATTTTTAGAGTCATAGGATTTATTGTATGTAGTTTAGTTGAGATGCACAAAAATGGGCTTTAGGTTTCAGTTTATGTGTGTAAATATGTATATAATGTATCATGGCACATTATTTTTTTGTCAAAAAATCTTTGAGCACTTTTTAATGCAAATAATAGTTTTGAAACAACACAAATGTAAATCAGTAAATAGTGACAGAATAATAGTGCTGGGATTTTTCATGCCAGTCTTATTTAATTGGCTAACAAGACTGTACTGTTTCCACACGGCAGGTAGTTGTAATATTGTATTTGGTATTTATAGCATGGTTGAAGGTCTCAGAAAAACGTTCTGTTAAATGCGAGGGACAGGGATAATTTAAGGGCTGTCATGCTCAATACTAAATAAAATAACCTTGTGTCAACACCTCTGCCACAGCACAATATTAAGATTTAATTTGCACAAAATTGGTTTCACACCAAAATATAATCCCATTAAGCAGACTAATAAATTATATTCAAACAGCCTCTTGCGTTCATTTAGTTGTTGACTTTTAAACTCGACATTTGAAAGCAAATACAGACTTCTAAGCGCATGGGAGCGCTTGTTTATTTTCCTTTTTGTCATTGTGTCAGATTACAGGTAAGGTTGGTTGCAAAAAGAGGAGTGCTTTTTAACACGATTATTTTAGTTTGCATGCAGCGATATCGCACAGTGTTCAGTCTTATTGTATTGTTTAGCTGCTCTGTTTTTTACACGTGTGTGCTTGCAAACGATAGGGGTACAGGATTTGCATTTTTGAGCATTTTTTGGCAGGTTACGTAAAGCAGACGCACAAGTGCAAATTAAATTTGGTGAAATTAAGCGATTTGCGCCAAACAGTAGCCAAACCACTAAATTGGCAGGATTGTCTGCGTTGTGGTTGTCAAGATTCAAGCAGCCTCTCTAACTCCCTAACCCTTGAGGGAGTGACAGATGAAGGGAAGGCAGAGAATTGTTAAGTAAGTTAACAATGTAGAGAAATGGGAAAGAATCGCAGGCCTAGCCAAGTAACGTGAACAAAACGATTATCATTAGCAGACTTGTTCACTGAGAGATTGGATCAGGGCAGATTAATGCAGCAATAGCCGTAGAGACTGATTATTTATACATTTCTTTTTGCTGAATAGAAAAGTGAAGATTTGTGGCTTTACACATGCCAGTGTGTGACAGCGGCAGAGTTTTACAACCCCAGAGGAACCAAAACAAACAGCCGGATACAGCGAAAGCAAGTAAACACACCAGATGAGAGGCTGCCTGGATTCTTCCAGTTAGACAAGCAAGAACTTCCTCTTTGATTTTCCATCATGTCCCATTTCAGGTCTGTATATCACTGGTGCAGCCGTGACTTTTAAATACACATTTTTTCAAAAAGTTCATCATTTGAAATGATCACATTATAGTCAAATCTTTGACCAATCACATGCCCCAAAATCATGTGTTCTCAGTCCTTGGCTCCATCTTTGACTTAATCATTCTGACAGAAGTCAAAATGTTGTATTGTGATTAGGGTGGTAAATTATATATTTTTTTTTTGCCCAAATGTTGCAGAAGCTGGTGAATACAAAATTTTACCTTGCATTTTTATTTGGTCAAATATCAATCATGTCATTTGCCATATATGTGATCCTGACCACTAGTATCTCGTTTATCCACATTTGAGTCCTTACAGGAAAGAAAAATACAGAAACTTTCTTTGCTGTTACACTGTTCCTTTCCTTCCAAGTGGAATCAGTTTTGTTTTGATTGGGTCTGTCTACTGTACATTTACCATTGTTTTTCTGAGCAGTTGTGGCCTACTGGTTATTGAGCCGGACTTGTAATCGGAAGGGTGTTGGTTCAATTCCGGCGCTGGCAGGTAGGCCCTTGAGCAAGGCACCCCACCCCTGTTTGCTTCCCACTGCTCTGAGTGTGTGCGTTCATTGCAGTGTGTCTTCACTCCTCACCAGTGATGGGTTAAATGCAGAGGTCACATTTTGCATACAAGTTACCATATCTGACAAATGTCACTAATACTTCACCTTTACTTCACTTCTGAATGCTGTTTAGGCTATGCTAGTTGTTGTGCTAGATTTTTGTTGTTCTTGTTTTGAGAAAAATTAGAAGGAAATAAAGAATATCAGTCTATTTAGAATTGAACAAATGTCTAAAAGTGAAATTAGGGCATTTTGGCATTCTTAATGTACATTTTAAATGAATCACACTGCATCACAAACTTACACTGTGCTCATATTGTTACAAAATTCCACTCTTAGAAACCTCTGACATGCGTTTGTGCATGTGACGAGCACTCACGTTGCCTGTATGAGGGACAGAGTTGCACTAATGACTGGGACGAGCAGCCAGTCAGACACATGCCTGTGTCAAAATATAATTACATGTGTTGCTTTAACAAGAGTGTATGTATTTTTTGCCAATAGCCAGTCTGAGACAGGCTGCCCACCACAGTGTTTGGTAGATAAGTCAAACCAATGAATGTGGAAAAAATTACCTGCATGTTAAATTTCCACCCAGACTTTGATATTCAAAAGTCAAGAACTTTTATAGACCTCTTTTAAAGTCATGGACAAATACACTATGGCAAACATTTGCAGCAACAATTTCAGAGTCTAATTTGTGTGAAATTGGGTAGGATTTGGTCCTCAGGAATTCAGAGGACTTAAGGACACAGGAAAGTTGGTTATATTAAAGAGAGCTGCTTAAGTTTTTTTTTGTGAATGACAGAAGTGGATGATTTGAAGACAAGTTTCAGATCTTTAATGTCATGAGATGCTACAGATTGAGACTTGAGACGTTTGATGAAAAATGGCAGTTTTTAATAGAAGGAAGTTTCTCATTTGCAGCAACAGAAAAAGTAGATTTTTAAGAAGAGTTATGCTTTTCTTTTTTTACAGTGACTTAAAGAGAGCAAGTGAGGACAGAGACTGGAATCGGCAGCGCGCTTACATCATATGCAATACCAATATTGAATCTAGCCTCCATTTTAAACCTTCAGGGAGTCGTTTTTTAATTCACGTTAAAAGTTAGTGTGTGTGAAGGGTAAGATGACCAGTTGTGGTTTCTGCTGTTGACCATGCTTCCTCACCTATAATGGAGAGTATCAGATGAAAGCTGCCTGTGTGTCATGTTTAATGTGCTTCACTGATAAGCTGTATGGTAATGACAGCATGCTTGATGAAGCAGACAGGAAGTACACTGTCATTTGTTGTTGGCCAAAACAGGATGACATGTAACAAACCTGACTAATTACACATTCATGGGAGTCTTGCATTTTAATTTTAACAATAATAAAAAAAGATAAATTGTAAAAAATTTGTATACTTATACAGTTAAGAAAATCAAAGGTTTTGAAAGAACTACGTGAGTTTGCAATGTCATTGAATTTGTTAAGGTAATGAAAATTTATAACAGAAATGATAGTTTTATGTGCAAATCTGAATAAATGTACATACTTGTAATAGCTGAAAACAGTTTTAGTATGAGTGAGTTGTGGATGTGTTTGACTTGGAAGCAGTCATGGTGTCTTCACTTTGTCATGTATCGGCATGTGTTGGGCTATGAGTTCACATGACACCAATCCGATTAAAGCACTTAAAACATGAGCCATCCCAGCGGCTCACTTAACATGCACCTCGCATCTCGCGGTTAACCACAACTGTTATGAACAGCCCAACACTCCAACACTGACAAATCAACAACAGACAGGCACACAGCTAATTGAGTGGCAGAATTTGGTCCAAACATTTTTTGCCTTGGGTCACAGCAGAAAATTAAAGCTACAACCGAAAGAGAACAATGGAAAAAAGAGAGATACAGTGTGGTGGAGAAAGAAATAGAGAGGGATGAATAAGAGAGAAATAATGGTTGCCACATTGGTAAAATTTGATTAGATCATAGATTCTTGATATGTGAAAATGAAGTCTGGGCTGATCATTGCCTAGAAACAAATCCATATATGACTGGCAGGGGACTTCCATCACTTCCATAGTGCACTGAAACCCCATTACTTCATTATTACACAACATTTATATAAAACAACAGGGTTAGTGTCCAGCTGAGATGCACATATCAGAATGTATTTTGGAGATTACAGTAAAGCATTGAAAGCGTGTCTCAGCCCTAATCAGTTAATAAAAGTTAATATCTTTCAATTGTTTTTAGTGGGTGTAAAAATGAGAGTTATGAATTGAAAGTCTCTCCCTCTCGATCAATTAATATACAGTAGGGCTATGACATTCGTGTAGTTGGTCAAAAAGTTCCAAACTGAGGGTGAGATTACAGGCAGTTCTAGACTGAGGAGAAGAGGTTGAAATGCAGGATGTTGCCAGGGTGTAGCATTCAGTCTCAGAGCACCGAGACCCTGCAGGAGACATGGCCCTGTCTACCTCAGTTCAGTGGGCCCTATTAAAAGGCTGAGTGATTTGAACCAGTCTGAGCTCAGTGGTAAGAACAGTTGAGTATGAACTGGCCATTGCATCAAGCAGAGTAAGGTACAGTTTGGAAATGTCAATGTCCTCACTCGGGGACAGACAGCAGGCCGTTACAGGAAGAGGGAATGTAATAAAATGTGGTGGTGTATGTGAGAGAGAAAAAGAGGATGAGTGGGGCAGCCATGTCACCCACTGGGGCTCATTCTGCGATCATCCAGTCAGCTCGCCTTTCCTGCGAGAGTGCCGGTAGAAGGACTTTGACAGTTTGGAGCTTTATTGAAATGGATCTCAGAGAAGGTTAGAGGTGAACACTGTTTTCTGATGAAAGAAAAAGACAGGGTGCCTTTTACTGTCTGTTATTTAAAAAAAAAGACAGGCCAGACATGAAAAGACATGCAGGATTGGCGGAGCTTGGTGATTTGTTCTGGGTGAGGTTTGGCCTGTTTATAGACCCCCAACCAGTAGGAACCAGGTGTATCCATGGATGTCTGTATTACTTGAAGAAAGCAATCTGTTAGCATCTTCATTCATCTCAATATGACATTTTGACAATGCTGATTGGCTGATGGGACCACCAGAAAACACACATTTCAAAGCCCCTTACTAGCAGTTACCCTCATTTGTAATTTACGGAAAATAGTCTGTAAATACACAGTTAGTCAGATATTTCACCATTTTTTTTTATAGGGTCCTCCGAAAAGAACTTGTCTACTATAATGTGATAAAATATTAATGATATACATGTTTCAGCAAGTTCATACATGTAACGTACATGTTTAAAATGTATTTATTCAAAGATACTTTAAAATGGCCATCAGTGGTGAGATTCTTTTAATTGCCAGATGGTGTAGTTACAGCAGGGGCTAATGAGGCCATGCCAACCCGCCAAACCTTGACCCCTTGGGTGTGCCATTGGCTCTCAAAGCCTGTGGTGAACTCTTCTGTTTTTTAGAAGTTGAATTCAAACAGTGTGTAAGTGAAAGCAAATACTTTTGAGTCAGACATAAACATTCAGAAGAGCGTTGAAGCTGTGGTGGACGTCACTGGTGATCATGAACAGGATATGATCTAATTTGACTCTGATAGTGATGCATTAACTGCAAAATCTCGGATGTTACTGTCCGGGCTTTCTCCCATACTACACCACATAGTGCAGCCAAGGCCAGTTCCCTCACTAATGGAACCCCAACTCTCCTGCTTCCAGTGGAGCCAGGCGAGCTTGCAAATGGCCTGAATAAATCATGCATCCCACACCGCAAAGCACCTGTTAATAATGGACCTGTTAAAAATGCATGCAGTGAGGTACGGCCCATCCTCCGGGCATGTGCGGTGGGAACTGGAGGTTGTGCGGGGTAAAAAAGCAAATAGGTGCGTTCCGCTCTCGCTTACACCCGTAAGTGATGAATAAATGCTTCGTCCTTTCAAAGCTGTGGCTTAAAAGGCTGTTGGGATGCATAAACAGAGGCAAAGTTGTCATTCATTTACTTTCTCCCTGACAGCAAATGACACCGCATGGCCGCGGCCTGCGCATTATTGTATCTTGCGCCCGAACAGAGTGATACTAAGTGAGTCATTTAGGCTTCTGCTACATCTACCCAGTGTGAGGGGGCGGGTCCCTCTCTGACCATTAAGGGTACCACATCAATTGCAAATAATGAGTAAGACTAACATGAGGGTTATAACAGTAGGGCTCTGGGTCTCAGGTCTGCATGAGTTGTGTCAGGCATGAATGGTTAATAGTCACGCAGTAATGCTGCTGAGGAGTCCAGCAAAAGAGAAACAGGCTTTGGGATTTAAACCTTCTCAGCGATTGATTGCATTTACAGTATGTTCCAATGTAACACCACTATCATTTCTCCAAAAGAATACTTATGTGTCTTCTATATGAACCCCAAAACATAATTTTCAGGTGCTTTATTTACTCTTAGGTGAGGCAGCCGAGATGCTAGTTCTGTTTGTTTATTCATGTGCCCCATATATTGACTAACTATATAAATTGGGTAGGAAATAGAGAATGATCACCCCCCCTTCAAAGTCCATCCTTTGCTTGCAGATACAGTAATTGGATCTCAGCTTGACAGTAAAGAAAACAAAAATTAATACTGGCGGGATGTTTTGTTTCCGCAAACCACGTCACAAGGGTACAGAAAGCGTTCATTTGTTCCTATTTGATGAAAAGGCCTAAATTTTCAGAATAAAAATATAGTTTTCCCCAAGCTTTAGATCCTCCACAGCACATCAAAGAAGGCTAAGGGAGACTTTTACCTAAATTGGTCTTAAAAAGCAGTGAAAAGGTTTTGGATAGCTGTCATTTTTATTCAGTCTTGTACAGTAAAGAGTAATGTTTGAGTTATCAAAACCAGAGACCATCCAAAGAGTAGGGTCAGTTCAATATGAATTGCCTCATACTTTGCCTCATGACCATTCATCTATAAAAGGTTTCATTTTTATAAGGGGTAATATGTAGTTGGATGGCTGACTAATCATCCAAAAGACTAGGTTTTTGGTTTTTATTTTGTTTTTTAAAGGCAGTGCGCTGACAACTTTCCCACAAATCAAAACATTTTTGGAAGTGGAAATGAAGTAACACTTTTGTACAAATGCAAGAAGTACAAATACCGCAAAATGACACAATTTATTTAGTTTGAAGCTACAGTGCATTCTGGCTTCTTGTTTTTTAGAAGCAAACAACACTTGCGGCTTAATCACAGAAGTATAAGGCCCGGGCCCCTTCAAACATCAGCAAAGCTTTCTTTTAATGTTTTTTGTAGCTGCATATATGTCTAATAGTTGTGTTATGTAATCGCAAAGGTGCCAGAATGCCTTAGCCTTGGGTCCTCGCCGTCAACCAGTGGCACAAATCTACTTCTGACAGGAGGAGGGAATGATGCCTGCTGGGAATTATCGCACCTTGCCGGTGTGGCTGCTCCTGTTTTGGAGGGCTTACTCAGATGTGAAAAACACCCTAAGTAACATTAAATAGACCTGATATGACCCGCACCGACGTCTAAATCCTAATCCTTTTTACTGGGATTGTGCAGTGTGTATTATTTAGCGGTACATGGTCATTTAATCAGTGTGAGTCTCACTTCAGGCTTCAATGGAAACAGTGTAGTCGTTCTGCAAAAACTGTAAATAAATACGGTAGAGACAAAGGATTATCCAGATGAAGTATTGAGTACATAGTGCTTCGTACACAGTACATAGTATTGAAGACAAAAGCTTGGCTTTTCTAATGCTTAAAAAGGTTGATAGCATTGAAGGAGAGAAAATCCAACCACATAACACTTTGGAGATGACTAAAATTAGAGATATATGAGATATACAGTCCAGCATCTGAATGTTTCAACTGTTAACTTCCACACAACCTTCAGACGAACAAATTGCCTTATGAAAAACACATTTGTCTTTTCGATTTACAGTAGCTTTGAAATAAAATGGCTTATAAAAGAGTCAAGACATTAATTATACACTATATTTGAGGGCTGCACTGTCGGGTCATTAAAAAGACATCAAATTTAAAAAAGTAAAGAGGCGCAATTAAAATGGCCATCAAAATTGACTCCAGAAATCATAAGGAGGTGTGTGTGTGTGTGTGTCAAAAATATGCTTTTTCACAATCTGACGAAAGCAATAAATTGTTTCCTAATTGAACAATTTTTCAGAAAACATTTATCATATCTAATTACAGAAGCTCTTGCTATCAAAAGCTAGTCAATTGTTTTTTTTTAAGGAATTATTAAAGTCTCACAGGGTGTGTTTTTCAGCTGCTGGAGAGTGTGAACAAATTTAAGGCTAAAGTGCTTCAAAACTATTTGAATGGTTCACTGGTAATTTTGGCGGCTTGAGCAAGTGGCTTCGATTTCCCCAGTGCTTTGTCTGATCTCTCTCTTGCTCTGTGGTCTTAGAGTTTAGGGTGATTGCAATTTAGCTCCAATTGTTACCTCAGCCTTGGCCCAGAATGTAGCATTTAATTTTAAGATTTGCCGAATTACAAGTCGGGTCATGTGTGCTTAAAGTATTTTTTCTTTAATCGTTTTTATATTCCGCTGAGACATAATGGTCTAATCTGGTGTGTAGCATTAAAGCAACGATTCCTAGTATAAAGAAATACTGGAGGGTGATTATTTCAAACGAATCAACATCATTTTAATTTCATTGGGAAATAGTCATTGGGGCATAATTCATTTTTTTAGAAATCAGGGGCGGAGCAACAATTTATCTGTCTGTCTGTCAATCTAAAGCCAGTGTTGCCAAATGGGGCTATTGAACATAAATTACTTACATTTACATTTAGTCATTTAGCTGACGCTTTTATCCAAAGCGACTTACAAATGAACTTCTTGTCACATAATTAATACTGATGAGTCAATTTGATTTCTAGTTTTCATAAATCGATTTAATTTTGAGTTTTAAAACCCCCCCCGCACTTTTCAAATCATTCATACTCCCCCAAAGTAAATTTACAATCTGTTCCGTGTCTGCAGTACTCCATACATCAACGCATAATTATTGCATAAATGTATATGTCAGGACTGGGCAATATGAGGATGATAAACACCCAATATAATCTATTGTTTAAGGACCTTCCCAGCCCACCCTGTAAACAGCTGTAATTGTGGAGGTGGGTGTGATCTCAAAGCTTTGCTCTTTCTCTGTAGAATAAGTCACAGATGTATAATTGGAATTGTTCACTGTCTGTTCAGTATGTTAATCAGCCGCAGTCACACAGTTCTGTCATAGCAGCCACGTGTCTTGCTGCAATGGTCAATTAGTCACTTTTATTTGTGTTGGCATGTTGGCCGTCTCCCGCAGCGCATTGTGTTTGCTGCTGTGATAAGTGCACATGCTTCTTTTGGGCCTTTAATGAAGCTAGATTAAGATTATATAACATGCTTTTATTAGGGAAAATATTCAGCTTTTCCCTTATCAGTTCAGTCTGAGATTTATAAAGCTCGTGTGTGTTTCTACGATGATTGTACTTATGATGCATGTATGATTGTGTGGATGTGAATGTGTGAACGTGGAGGGACAACGGAAGTGCTTTTTAATAGCCGTTTGGTTGCTGTGTTCTTTGCGGCTCTGAATTTTCCAAGGCTACAGGATGTGGCAATTTGATTATTGTTTATGATTGAGGCACATACGGCTGGTCGAAATTCCATCTCTGGCTGTCTTTCTTCCCCCGAATGCATGCTGTGATGAAATGATGAATTAGAAGGTCCCTACATCTATGGCAGCCCATGCAGCCGGCTCACTCCATACATCACTGCTTTGTGGTGCCTTAAGATGCAGTTACGGCAGCCGTCTCATCTGCTTCCACGTACTGTAGGTCTCTCATCCAATAAACTATTCTTCTACTGTTCTGCATAGCTGCCCACTCACCTCCTCACCATTGATTTTTGGGCCATGTTCACCTGCCTCGGAGTGCCGGAGTAATGCCTCGATTCAGCTGCACTTTCCAAGTGGAAAGGCCATGAAGTATCTATGGCAACAGCAAACTCAAAGCTCTTCAGAACACTGACAATTTTCTTCAGCTTTAGTTCCTCCTCGGGGTCTCTGTGTCTTTCCCCCATGTCTTTCTGTGTCCTGTCCGATATGTCAGGCAAAACTTCGAGAGCAACAAGTTGCCCAGCCTCATTGCCCAATTCTCTGCTTTGTGGGACTTAATGGGCTCGTTATACGACAGGCCACTTGTTGCTCTCGGCTCACGAAACCCACTGCCATCATTAAGATCAAACGTCAGTTCCACCTGATGAGGTCAGAATGCAAACACTTCAGGTAAAAAGGGGTCTTTGAAGAGAATCCACCCCCCAACTCATTCTCCTAAGGCAATATCATTTGGATGGTGGTCGAAGCATAATAGGTTATTGAGTGAATGTAAAAAGTCTGTAAAAATCCAGTAATTAGATCTTCCTGGGCTCCAGAGACAGAGGCAGGATGATGGAAATCAAAACTCAGATTAGCCATGTGTATCTCTTCCCCATTATGGGCAAGTTTTATGAGATATACATCCATTAAAGACACCAATGTACCTGTAAATTATAAAATGGAGAAAGATTAGAGCTCTTATGCGTTGTAGCACCTGCTCAGCCATCCATTAATCAGACCAATTACATCAATAAAGAGTTCTACAATCTAATGGAAAAGTACGATTTGCTTGTTCTTCCTGGCTCCATGAGCCATTACAAGAATAGAGCTTGTTAGATATTTATCACATTTCAGAACATAGAGCAAAGGATCTTTGGCTAAAAGGCATCTTTCTCAAGGCAAAATCCATTTGGGGTGTCGTCTGCTCAGGTTATTCTATCTGCGCAGGGTTGATTTTTCAGAGTTTAAACTCATTATGCTACCCGAGGGAAGCTCAGAGCACTATGTGGTTGACAAATTCAGCCTCTTCACCAAGGTTTTCTCTTTATCTCCAGCGCATCACTCTGGCAGGTGGAAGGAGAACTTGCAAGTACCTGGCCAGGCAGTTTTTCTGCCCAGTGCTGTCAAAAATTTAGCAGGAGATATTTTTTTACTTCAAAGAAGATGTAGCACTTTGGCTACATAACCTAACCTGATCAAACTAGCGTCCCCCGTGCGTTGGAATACAAATTAGCGACGGCGCCAACCAAAGACGCTTTACCTCTGCCCTGCAATGACGGAGTGTGATTTCAAAGTCGTTACAACATTTTTGGTGCTTTAAAGACGGCCTGCAGAGAATTGTGAACCAGACGTATCTGCTTGACCTTGCGTCAAATGAGAAAACACAAGCTCTGCTGCACTTCCCGTCACAATTTATCCAGGAATTTATTTATCAAATGAGAAAATGAGCTGAACTCCTCCTACTGCCTGTTCACTTTCCGCAGCACTATTGTATTGGACCGTTGACATCTGCAGGGTCACGCACGGCGGATGTGGATGACTGATGCTCATTGATTGGTGAATCACCGGGGTCAGGAAAATGTAGTAAGCGCCAATGGAAAAAGTTTACTACCTGTTTCTTTAATGAGCGTAAGGGTGCGTATATGAGTGGGTCAGGTTAATTTAACTCCACAAACATGACAGCGCAGTAGAAACTCATTTCTTTGGCAGTGAAGGCTGGTTTAAGGAAAGTTTGACAATTTTTCCAGGGGAGAGGAATTCATGAATCAAACTAATGAGCTTACCAGTATTGATTAGTGTATGGGGAGTATCAGCTGAAATCAGTAACCGATGCTGTGGCAGATGCTTTTGGATGCCCACAACTGAGATTTTGTTTTACACATGCTCTGCTTAGTCTTGCTCACTGTGTCTTTCTTATGATCTGCTGTTGTCTATAAGAAACTGTACATCAGATATTTATGCAGTAAATACAATGCTAATCATTTCATTTGATTTTCTTGCTTTTCAGTTTTTGAATTTGAATACTTGATATATTGCTGCTAGACATCTGAATCTAAGCAGTGTTTAATTCATTTGTAGTTTTATTCTGTTGTTTTTATTAGATTTATTGTGGGCAAATTGTTTTATTTTATTACTGAATGTTGAAACATTACTTTCATTACAACATTACAAACACTTGAGGGCTACAATACACTGCTTTAATATGTTAATATTTGTATAATAAGGAGTGTTTAATAGCAAATATTATCTATTAAACAAGAGGGCTGAACAATACAGATAAAAATATATATATTCATGTTTTCCAGATTTTCGATATTTTATATTTATCTTGATTCCTATGTATTTGGTCTCATATTGATGAATTGGCTTTATTTGTCCATCATAAGACCAAAGCAATCGACACTAAGCCATAATTTGGACCAAATAGATTTAAAATGTCTAATGTGAGAAGTAAAATACAATAAATACTTTTCATAAAACACAAAAAGTTCAGCACTTGTTGATGTGACCTAAACTAGCAAACGGAAGACTCAGGAAACCTAACTAGTAAAATGTAAAAACACAATCATTGAGAATATATTAGAGTCATTCCATATATTGCCTTGCCCTGAATTTTAGCATCAGCATCACGGTGGGATTTGTGTTTTTCAGCACCATGGACAGGGCCAGACAGCGGCACCCCAACTGTGCTCTGTTTTGCTAGTGCCAGGAGCCTGCTAGGAGCCAGTTGACCCCTGTGTGACATCATAAACAAGATTTAGTAGAAGCTCGATATATGCCATGCTGCCTGGGTTTCTTTACCAGCCTTATATAATTAGAAAAGTCTATGTGCTGAAGTACCACGCTTTTCTAAAATGCAGTTGGTAGTAGAGAACAAATGCGCTAAGCTTATACTCTCATTCTATGGTCTTATCCTATTACATTGGCAATAAACTTTCAGATCGGTAATGTTATTATAGCCTGCTTAATTATTAGCAGAATAATGGGTTTTACTGTGTTTTAGTGAAATGCTTTGATTTTTATGTCAGAAAGTGTTATGAAATACTGCACCCTGTTTCCTCAATGAGTGCCTTGGTTTTTTTGAGTAACAGTATACAGTTATAGAGTGAAGTGTGTTGACTAAATATTATTATAGAATTTGCCAGTGATTCAGTCTCAAACTATAGCCGAGGGGCTGAAGGCCGGCCTTCAGAAACCTGTTTATGACTGCAGAGGACGCTTTTAATTTTCAGCACCAACTCTCTTCACTCCAGATTCATTACTGTTTGATGATATCAAATGATTGCCCCCCGCTTAAAAAACAATAGGCTGCTGATTCCCTTTGGCATCAGATCCAAATCTGATGTCTCACTCTTGCAGAAATCAATATGAGTCACTTTGCTGGAACATGTCTGGCTCTAACCATATTCCTGTGAAGAAGAGAGACACTTTGATTTTATTCAGAGTAACTATTAAAGACAATAAGTGGAAATCTAAGAACTGTTCTACGAAAGCATCACACACCATTTCTGTGTGGAGCTCACCACACTGTTGCAATAATATAACTTATTTTAATTCCTACAAATGCTCCCAAAAATCCTCATGCCCTCTCATATACAGTGGCCACTTTAGCTTCCACACAGTGCTTCAGTTTCTTTAGAGGTGTGGCAGGTACGTAGCATCTTATATGGGCAGTGCAAGGTTCGAATCCAGCTTGTGTGATTTCCTGATCTCATTACCCTTGTCATTTCCTGTCTCATCTCTGACTTTCCCAATCTATATAAAATGGCAAAAATAACATCATTGCCTCACCTTTGTGTCTTATGGGTTTCATACATTTTAATAAGATGCCAGCTTGCGTTTTTCTGTGGTAAATGTGGCAGATCTTCTGCATTATCATTTTCATATTCATATCTGACATGGCTGAATGCACAGCAGTTTACAGAGAAGCAACAGTCTTTAAAGTGATTTATCACACAGTAAAAGCAAACTCAGATGAAGGCAGGTGAGGACAACTGAACAAAAGACACAACAGCAGGCACCTCTGAATAGAAAGATTATTTTGCCTTATGACTCCGCTGTCTTTACGGCAGGAAGTACAAAGTGCCACTTTCAAAAACAAATTGTTCCTGTGACTTGTCATAGAATCTCAAGCATAATATATACCGTTCTCTCCCAGCTTGTCTCAGTTGTGTGGATGTAGAAAATTTGGTTATGTGACTGATACCAAAAGTAGGTAACCCCTGTTCCCCACCCAGTATATCCTCACAAAACCCTAGATAAACACGGGAGAGGCTTTATGCACTGCTCAAAGCATGCAGGAATCAAAAATGGAAGCATTTCATTTTGATTAATGCAGCTGCGGATTACAAACTGACCCATTCACTAATCACCCAGTCTAGGTACCTGCCGTGCCTTTGCCCCGGGCCTTCAGTCCACAGTAGCAATTAAGGAGTCTTTGGTCCGTCCATCTCCAACATAGTGAACTGGGTGTCCTCATATCTGCTTCTGACTGCTCTCTTTATTTTCTCCTAACAGCAGATATACCACCTGTATCACACTGTAATTAGCATTTACGTGGCAGCAGGTACAGTCACGGAGAGTCTATTAATGCACGGAATTTGTTATTTATAGCCTGGCCCCTTTTTACTCCTGCTCTAAGGAAAAATACACTCACAGTGGAAGTGCAGAGGAGAAAGTGTGGGAGCCACTGCAGTGACCCCTGGGAGCCAGGAGCAGGGCTGCATTTCAAAGCACGCCAGAGGCGGATCGGTTGTTACACCGGCGTCTGTCTGGCATGCCGTGCTCCACTCGAGGCCATGTCGGCATGTGCTGTAGCCTTTCATCTAAAGCCTCTCTACATTTCCCAAAACATCTGGCCACACGGTTGTCCTACATCGCGCCCGGAAAATGGACAATTTGCTTGTCAGTGGCCGCTTTTGAATGACAGCAAAGACAACATATGGAAGAGCATCAGGAATTATGAGATCTCCGAAGCCTTTT